>APFE030525368.1:20645-129013 GCA_000404065.3 Pinus taeda
TAAAATAAAACATTTATACAATGTATGAAGTAACCAACAATGTTTCATGGTATTGACATAATGATGTGTTTTTATGGTTTTGTTGCAAGAAATTAAAAAACGTATATGAATGGTTAAAGCAAATTATAACATGAGTGGAGAAATTATTAAATTTATGGCGTTGATACCATGTTTGGTTGAGAAGGCATAGATATTTGTTAGATTCACGTTTGGACTAATCTTTTCTTCTTGGTGTTGGAAAGACGAAGGTCTTTGTCACTCCTCCATTTCTTCTTTTTCAATCAATAACACACGTCATGAAAATGCAAGTGGAAGGTGTTAGCAACTCACATGAGAGATAAGTTAAAGATATTTATATAGGTAATAATGATTTTGTATTTATGAAAAGGATAATAATTTTAAATAAAATAAAGTTTTGAGTATTTTTTTCATGTACACTTTTTGCATGTGTTTCTCTGTTTTAGTATATTTTTGGGAAGTTCTGTAGAAATTTGGTGCGTGATCTTCAAATTTTTGTGGTGCAAGTGACCCAATCTTGTATGCCACGATTCACCGATGTCTCAACTCTGCACCTTCTATGCTTTCATGCTTAAAGCAACACAATCTTATATATCGAATTTCTAGAGGTTCTTTACTTGAATCCTGATCTGCTTTACTTGTCCCTGAGGCTATGTGATGAAGGAAAGTATTTCCCTTGCTAAATATCACATCGTAACCACCGTCCTCCAACATGGCAACTGAAATGAAATTCTTCTTTAAACCTGGAACATACATGAAATATTTTAATGTGAGAGGATTACCAGACTCCCTCTAAAAGGTAATAGTATCGATGTCGCTCGCACTATACATCCCATCATCTCCCATCTCGATGTGTATCTAGAGGTCCTTCTCCTCTAAGTCACTAAAGAACTCTTTGTCGTCAGTCATATGGAGTGAGGCTTGACTATCCAGGTACCACACATTACCCATCACTAATGTCACCATGCAAGCAATGAGTGAAATATAGTTCGAATTGTGAAGAAATAGCTTCACCTGCCACTCCCTTTGAGGGTTTCTTACCAGCCTTCTTGTGTGGACACTTTGTGGCATAGTGTCCCAACTCATGACAGTGAAAACATTTAATATTCTACATGTTCTTCTTCTTGCTGCCCTACCTAGAATCTAATTTGGAATAGGATGACTTCCCGTTCCCTTTCTTTAACTTTACAGCTAAGGCGTAATTATCCTCATCATCATCCTTATGAGATCCATCTTTAGTGTTTCATCGAATCTCTTCTTGTACCAAGTCGAACCACAACCACTCCCACTCTAGTAGCTTCTCCCTCCTATGAATTGATTCCTGGTAACTGTACCTACTCTTGGAAAGACTTAGAAGTGCCAGGCTCACCAGATCATCTTCAACAACTATAAATCTGACACTTCCAAGCTCTTCTCGACATTGGGTGGACTAGGTAAAGTACTTTGGTATTGTGTTGCCCTTCTCCATCTTGATTTTCTGATCTTGTCCTTCAGTGCCAACTTCTTGTGGTCATTGTTGTTTTGAAACAGGTATTTCAAGGCCTTCCACATTGCAATTGGAGTTTCCTTACCATGGAGGTTCAAGACAATATGATCTCGAACTCCCTCTAGGATAATCCTTCTAGCCTTTGCCACACACTTCCTCCACTCCGCCAGATCCTGAGCATCAACTGGCTTAGGAATGTCTTGGTCTATGAATTCCTTAATCCCATTGTCTTACAGCACTGCCTCCATCTTGTCCTTCCAAGCAATATAGTTCTACCTACCCTCAAGGGCATATTCGAGTCTCAATCCGTAGAATGACATCATGCTGGCTCTGAAGTATGATATTGCAAATTCGATTTCTCCTGCAAAAGCCAAACTCATATTCTCCTCTTCTATAGTGATTTCAACTCTGATAAAATGTAGAAATTCCTTGTAGATTCAAACTACAAATTGTAATATTCTAAAACAATTGATTTGAATCTACTCTACTCATTAGCAGAAACAATAAACGATCGATGAAATCACAAAGCATAAAATAGAAAGAATTTAATCACACAACACAATAATTTTCTAAGGAATTTCACAGGTAAAAACCCCTGCTATCTATATATGGTATTAATCAGAAAATATGAGAAGATTGCAATGCTTGTCTCAAGCCCGAGCAACCTCTGCACTATCTCTATCTATCTCGCTGCTTCTGAGAGAATCTCAAGTCAATACTTAGCCAATTTCGCTGCCCGTCAAGCTCTTATTTCCTTATGCAGTTTCCTTGGGAATTAACACATATTTAATTTGGAAATTCCACAAATATGAATTGTTCAATCCTCATAGGCCTTCCTCTGATTGCATGCACCACCTATACAATTTGGATGATTATACAACTGATAGTACATTGTCCTTGAACTTCAATCTCAACTAGGTCTTTCTCTGATATGACATGCATGAGTTAATTTTGAGTGAATCTTTAGTTTACTGGTTGATTAGTGTTGGTTACACTGCACTACTACAAGTGACACCCCATTATTGGATCTCCCACTAATTCCTCCATAAGTTGGAACTATTTTAACTGAATTTGACTCAGTTAACCTGAATTAAATAATTACAATTCAAAATAAACTCAACCAGGGCTCGTAAAAAGTAGGAGACACTCTACATGACTCTAGTTAGACCCTGGTCTCGAATTAACTGAGCCAACTAAGTCAAATTAAATTAGTTAACTATTACAAGTTGTCATGAGATGTGGAATTACAATTTAATTCAACGAAAAATTAAATTAGGATTTTCTTATTGCATTTTCAACAGTTTTTCTTATTGCATGTTTATGCATGTTGTTCTAAATTGTGATTTACATTCTGCATATCAGTAGATTAGAATTGTGTCTCTTGTTTTCAGGTTGAAATCTTGAGTAGTTGCAATTTCTATCAAATTTCTGCATGGTACCATAGCCCTGAAATCACATTAGAACTAGTATTTCGAACTTGTCTCTCAAGAATTTCAAATTAACAACTTTACTGCATCAGTTTTTCTTTAGGATATGGAGAATGTCTTTCAACAAACTGAGATTGGAGTATGCCCTGGAGGGTAGCTCAAATTCCATAGCTTGGAAGGATTGAATGGAAGAAGTTCTTGATGACAATGGTGTGTTAAAAAATGTGAACACTGATATTGCAAAACCTCCATAGTCAGATGCATAAAAGTTAGCTTTCTTGTATCTTTGTAGACAGTTCTCGGCTAGGGAATTGTGCAAAAGCATCTAGGTAAGGGTTTTAATTGTGTTGGATGACCAATGCATTAAACCTTTAACACTTGTATAATCCAAATATGTCTGAGAAGTTCAAAGGGTTGATTTCATTCATAACAACATAGAATCTTTGAATTGATTTTGAAAGTGGAAAGGGAGAAGATATGTGATAATCAAACATTCATATTGAATACTTAATTAATCAAATATAACTGATGCATGTAGAATAATTCTATAGCCAAACAATATATATTCAAAATATGACAAAAGGAAAAAATTTAAAGATGTAGAGGAACTAATTTAAACAGAATGTTCAATTAGTTAATCTCCATAAAGATGATAACTTTGTAGCGGGCTATCAGGGAAGTTAATACTTAACTTAGCCTTACCATAACTTCTATGTTACCTTGAATATATGATGAAAAATAGAGATGAATAAACTAGAAAGACTCACATGAACATAAATGTTATTAAGATTGAAGTCATAATCCTTTGATCATCTTCAAAAAAATTTAGAAGAGTACAATAATGTCAGTGGATCATCACAATGGTTCAACCCTTCTTACTTTGAATTACAAAATATTTATAGAGTGTAATTCAAAAATATATAAACCTAACACAGTCTTTATCCAAAATGATTTGGATATATCAAATAAATACAATATAAAAATAAACTTTTTTTCTGAAACTAATTGCATATTCAGCACTATGTTAAAGGGTGTTGCTGGTAACTGTTGCTTGAAAAATATGTTTCTTCTCTTTATGCTCCTTCTTTCATTGTATTGGCCCTGAAAATGTGCATCCAGCTCCTGTTGTTTTGTGTTGGTACCCTGAAAAACTGCATTCAATTTTACTCGATGAGTTCGAGTAAATTGTCCCATCTTTTGTCATATGGGATGGAAAATTTAATTACTTTGCCATATGCTTCGTCCACCTCTGTGTATTTTTCAAAAGTTGGCCTAGTGATAAATAAATGTTGAATTTCATGTTGGATAAATAGATCATATTCCACGCTTTCAATTAATGCTTTATCACTTATGATTCTTTTCATTTTAGCAAATTTTGATCTATCCGCTGCTATTTCATGTAATCTATGTTGGTAATTTTCTAGTGGAGTCAATTGGTCACTAGAAACTCTTAGAGGTGGAAGTCCCTTCTGGTGTAAAATATTAAATTTTTTGTGGAATTTATTTACCTGCACTTCTAAGTTTTGACATTTATTTTCTAATTGCAACGTTAAATTTCTTTAAGTCAAAACTCTTCTTACTTTTAGAATTGTATCAGTCTTGTCTTCAATTCCTAATTCCTCCAATTCTTCTTTAGCCTTGGAATTCAACTCTTTGATTATCCTAGTTTCTTCTCTTGGCTTGTGATCTAAGTCTTTTTTCTTTTTTATTTTTTATTTTATTTTTTTTTTTTTATTTATTTTTTTTTTTTATGGCTTCCTTTGATCTTGTCATTAGTTCTTCCTTTTCAAAGATGATCTCAATAGATGCCCAGATTTATGTTATAGCTGAATTGATATCAATCCATATTTTTTCCTTTGCTTCAAATAATGTATGCACTATCAGTGATTCATCTTCATATTTTTCAAGTTGTTTGGTTAGCTTGAAGTTCTTTTGTGTTTTAGATATATATGTATTATCTGATTTGATCTTGTTTTCCTCCATTCTCTGCAATGCTTCTTTGACATTTTCAATCTCCACATTCCTTAAGGATAAATCTCCCATGGTCTGTGATAATGTTTCCATTGTTTCCTTACAAACTACCTCCATATACATTGTAGATGTTCCTGCACTTGTTTGTTGTTCTTTTTCCTTTAGCAGGATTTCCATGTCGGCCTCCATTTTTTGAATTTGCATGTTTTGTTCCAAAATCATTTTCAGCATGTTCTCTTTCTCTTGTTCTAATTATGCTACTTTTTTCTATAGATGTTCTATTGTAGGCAGTTTTAACTACTTTCTAAGTTCTTCAAAATGTGCATTTCTTCTTTTGATTATTTCTTCAGTACCATAGACATCACTAAGATCCACTCCTAGCTTTATCACCAGATCTTCTATACCCTTTATTCTAATATCCTTGGCTAGGGAAGACATTCTTTCCAATTTAAGTTGTGAATAATTATTATTTAAGGGGACTTGTAGTTTAGAAGTTGTCATGGATGAGCTTGTCAATGTACAATAAATCATTTCACCTGCCTATTTGTGGAGATCAATTTAATCTATAGGGTGTGGTTGCTTAGTATCAAAATAAAACACATAAGCTTTACAATCATATGCACTCTTAGGAATTGGTACTTTTGCTTAAGGAATTCCAACTAAAATTTCCCTTTATTAGGGTCTAGTGCAGATAAAAGTTTGTGTTTAGTAGTGGAAGATTATTTCCAAAAATCAACATAGGTGGAGGTTTTGAGTGCTTCATTCTTTCTCTTCATCTCCCTGAATCTAGAAAATATACTTTATTTTCCTGGAGATGGAAAAGCAAGAGAAGTATGAGAATCAATAACTATTTCTTTAGTTTGTTGGAATGAGAAAGCAAGCTCACCTAGTAACACTATTGTAGTTTGTTCTTCTGAATTTATGCCTTCTGATGACTCATCTTCTATATTTATTGATTATATTCTTTTAAAAACTTTGAACCCGATGCTTTAGGTGTTGAACTTGTAGGTGACACACTTTATCTTGGTCGTTTAAGCTCTTTCTCTTTCGGCCTTGGAGTCTCCAATGTTGTCTGACTGGAGGTCTTCTCTTCAGTTTCTTGTAGAGTGTTTTCTTCCCACTCTTCTTTGTTTGCGAATTGTTCAATCTTTGGCTTTGATGTGTGTACATAAGGTGTTGAATTTTTCTCAGCCCTTATCTTTGAAATCACTCCTAGGGGGTCGTAAGGCTAACTAAAAATGAGTCTAAATTTCATCTATTTAAGTAGAATGTCTACGTCCTTTTCTGTTGATTTGGTGTTAACAATAAATGGACCACTCTATACCTTTAAGTTAAATTGAGATTTCTATTTTCTTGACACAAAGTGTATATCATCCATGTTCATCATTTGTTTGATATATTCTAATGCAAAAATCCTCATGGGGAGGAAAATTGGTAATTTATAAGTTGACATCTCACAACCGTAGATTCTAATCTCTAAAACATTCTGGTATAGATACCAGTCTCCAACTTTAGACTGCTCACTTAGGTGTAGAATCCTTTTTATCTCTGTAGAAAACTTGGGAACTACATCACTACTTAATAGACAAAGTGTCATATGCAAGAATTGGTTGAGAACGTCACTGAAAGAGAAGTCTTCAGAATTTTTCCTCACTAATGAGGTCCAATGAATTACTGACTGTGGCTTTCCTTCAACATCTAATTTCTATAGAGGAGACTTGAATATTTCTGATGGATGATATAAAAAAAATTAGCCCAAAATTTATTGTTGCTTGAATGATCCTCCAACACTGAACTTGTGAAACTGATCATGAATTATATCTAATAAGAATTCACTGAAATTGAATATAATTGAGGGTTTCTTGCCAAATGAAAACATTGATAAAAAACCTAAGATAACTTCATCTACCCACTAATCAATTAGATACACTAACAGACAATAAACTATGGACATTACATGCCTAGACATCTCTAGAAATGTTGTAGAGGAATAGGGTTGACTGGTCCTAGGAAATTCGAAATTCTCAGGTAGGAATGACTCAACAATATCAGCTCTCTATGGGAAAGTAAGCTTCTGATAAATATCCATAAGTGCATAAGTAGAAAAAGGGTGGAGGGAGTCCTTTGGATTCAATTGTAGGGCTTGAAAGATCGATCTAGAGGTTATGGAGAAAAGAGTTTCATTATTTTGAGAAACTATAGCTCTTTGACTTGGGAGGTATCAAGCTTCAGACCAAGTGACAAATTCTCAGAAATGGTGGGTCTGGAGGAAAAGAACTAAGGTAGCAAGGATTCTCGGAAGAAGAATTCATTGGTGGCATCTTCATACTTCTGGAATGCCCAATTGTGAAGATCATATAGATCAAATTCATAGTGGGTTTCTGTGATTTTGAATTGGGTATCGATGAGAAGTAGTTCATCTAGGTTAATTGTAGGGGGTAGAAGGGGGCTCTTGACAGATACCTTGGATTTTCCCTTATGACTGGCCATTTTGGAAAGAATAAAATGACAGGAAATGATTGAGAATTTTCCCTGGGAGTGATGGCGATTGATAGTTGATGGTCACTGGAGTTTTCTCAAATCACATTTAGAATGCTCTGGTTACAGGTGGAAGGAAAAAGAATTTAGTTTAGCGAGGATAATGGTTTTATTGTGATGCTCATAATGGTGTTTTTGTCGGGTTAATGGTAACTGGCATGGGGAATTAAATGAATTAAACGTTGGCATGAGTGATTAATGTGATAACAATCGTCTGGTAAATTTTTCGAGAGGGATAGATACGACCATAAATATTGGAGAGTTGGCGGAGGCTAGAAAATAACATGAAGGTTGGCCGAAGGGAAAGCGGTATTTGCGGGGGGGGGGTAGGAGAGTATGTGGTTTGGAGTAAGGGGTCCCACTAATGACAAGGAGTGATGACACCACATGCCAAATCGGATAGGGGAAACCACTTTGCGGAACCCCTCATTAACTATCAGGAATGCGAGGGGTCCCGCAATCAATTTGTCGTCATTGATCTAGGCGTGTGCAATATGACTGTGGAAAGCTTCATGAAGGTTATTGTATTCAACGACAAGTCAAATCAATGCTTTATTTACAATATATTATTAAAAAAATTATTTAATTTCTAAATTAAAAATATAATGAGTGGCATTTAAATTTGCTCACTTATTTGTAGGTTCTAACCCTGTACAGAAATTACCTGCATACGAATTCATAAAAATAGAAAAAAAAAAATGGCGAGAGCATATAACAAAAAACAAATATACTAGATATTTTCCCCTGAATCCAAAACCGGGAACTAAACCAAGATTAATTTTTAAGTATATTTACCTTTAAATATTACAATATAATATATATATATATATATATATATATATGCTGAAGCATCCATAAACCCCAATCCATTAACCCTGGGTTAGAACATAACCATAGTTCCCTTGGCTGGATCTACAAAATACTATGGAACAAAAACCATTGCACCCAAAACCATGTGCGAAATCCATGCACAAAACCATAGGTAGGTCCGCCCACCTAATATAGGGTCCAAAAATAAATTCACCGGGGCGTTGCCCTAGACCCTGTAGAGGGGAGCTATCGCCCCCCTCAACCCTCTAAACCACCGGTTTAACTACTGGGGCTAGTCGTGGAAAAAATATAACACAACCCAACATTATTCTCATGCATAATTATACCTCTTTATTTTTTCTTTTATAATATTTTTTTATTTTTTTTTTCTTTTTTTCTTTTTTGATTTTGATTTTTTTTCTTCTATTTTTTGAAATCAATAGAAATTTGTAAAACAATTCTAAGGGTAAAAATAAGTTACAACAAGATCAATGGAAGAAGGATGTTGAAAAGGCAAGGAGAATTATTATGGAAGGTGTGAGAGACCATGTGGTCTCAAATCTCCATGGCAAAGAGAAACCATTTTCTATGTGGAAGACACTGATTGAGCTATTTTAAAATAGTAGTGACCATAGACAATTGGCCCTGCAAGACAAACTTTAAAACATCAAGATGAAGAAAAATGATGCTATTCAACAATATCTCTCTAGGTTTACACAAGTCTGAGATAAGCGTGGAGGAGTTGGGGTGAATGTTGCAAAGATGACTTGGTGAGCCTAACTCTTCTAGGCCTTCCAGAATCATGGCATGGTTATCTGGACTCTGTGAATGCAAGGGAAAAATTACCGAATTGGGAAAGGTTATGGTCTAATTTGGTTCAAGAAGAGTTCAGGAGAAATAACCAAGATGGAACTTCATCCAAAGCAGAGGATGAAGAAAAAATTTCCTTGGTTTGAAAAGGGAAGAAGGGAAAGGGAAAAAATACCCAAACCAAACCTAAACCCAACCAAAATAATGGTAAGAAGAAAGATTTGAGCAAGATAAAATGCTTCCACTACCATGAATATGGGCACTATGCAACAAAATGTCTGAACAAGAAGTCTACAAATAAGCCTTCAGGAGGATTAGGAGGTGAAGCATTGGCTTCACAATTCAAGTTAAACTTCACCCTGATAGCATGCATGCCCAACATTGTTATGGGTAGTGTGTGGTACCTTGATTTCAGTGCCTTATTCCAAATGACAAGGTGTAAGAAGTTTTTCAACTGCCTAGAGGAGAAGGATCTTCAGATGCATATCAACCTTGGGGATGATGGGAGGTATAGTGTTACAGGAATTTGTGTTGTTAACTTTGAGAGGGAGAAAGGCTCTCTTCTTCACCTTAAAGATGTTATGTTTGTACCTGGGTTGAAGAAGAACCCAATATCTGTAGCAGTATTGGAGGATCGTGGCTATGATGTTATTTTTAGTAAATGAAAAGTCTTTCTGAGACACATAGTTACCGAGCAAGTGAAGCAGATCAGGGTTCGAGTGAAGAACATATAAAAACTTGAGGTGGGAGATTACACTGCATTGAGTAATAAGGCTAAAAAAGTGCAGAGTCGAGATGTTGGAGAAATCTAGCATAGGATATTGGGCCATTTTCATTATGGTGCCTTAAAAATTGTGCAAAAAATTACCATTGGTTTCCCTCAAGGCTCCTTGACATACTCATCCAACTTGACATCTCTTTCTCCTCTCTCTAGAAGATTCTGGTTGAGTGGGTGCCTCCACTCTGCCTCATGTTTGCTCCATTGCATGTGGCTGCTCCACAACCTTGTAAAGCTCATATTGAGGCTCCTTGTTTGGATCTAGAAGCTCCTGCTCCTATGGGATACTCATCTATCATTCCAGAAGTAGGAGCTTCTAGCTCCAAACGAGGATCCTCAAGATGAGTTTCTGGAGGCTGTGGAGCAGTCACATGAAGTGGAGTAGAAAAAAGGTTGAGTGGAGGCACCCATTCAACCAGAATCTTACAAAGAGGTGAGAAAGAGAACCATAGAAATTGATAGATTTTTGCAGGATGATAGGGATAATGTGGGAGCCCCTACATCACAACGTAGGCCGAGGAGGTCACCTGATAGGTACACTAGTTACATGGCTTCCATGACAGATCTGATTGAGACATAGCCTTATTCATTTGAGGAAGCATTTTCTCAACTTGTTTAAGTTGATTCCATGGTGGAAAAATATCAATCCATCATGAAGAATAGTGTATGGGAGGTTGTGCCAAGACTAGAAGGGAAATCACTGGTTATTTCTAGATGGATCTAAAAAGTGAAGCATACAACTAATAGGAGCATCAAGAAGTACAAAGCCATATTTGTGAACAAAGGATTCTATCAGGTAGATGGATTGGATTACAAGGAAACTTTTGCACTAGTTGCACATTATTCCTTAATTAGATCCATTCTAGCATTGGTTACACAAATGGGGTGGAAAATACACGAGATGGATGTGAAGACCACCTTTCTCAATGGGGTTGTTGAGGAGGAAATTAACATATAGCACCCAGAAGTATTTGAGACATATGATCGAGATTCACATGTGTACAAACTAAAGAGAGCATTGTATGGTCTCAAATAGGTACCCCGAGCATGGTACACTCAGATTGACAATTATCTTAGTGGATTGGGCTTCACCTAAAGTGAAGTAGATGCAGACCTCTATCAAATTGTGGTAGGTTGTAAGTCGCTTATTCTCGTTTTATATTTTGATGATTTAATATTGATAGGTGATGAGAAACTAATATGTTGTTGCAAAGAGGATATTGGAAGGGAATTTGATGAAAGACATGGGCCTAATACATTACTTCCTTGGGATGGAAGTATGAAAGGGTGATGGTGAATTTTTTGTGTCTTAGGGGAAGTATTCCTCTGAAATAATTTAGAAAATTTACATGGAGAGTTGTAATCCCATGGACACACCTCTAGCTACTAACTAGAGGAAGGAGAATGCCACTTCAGGTGAGGGGTTGATGCCACCATTTATAGGAAGCTTGTGGGGTCTTTGATGTATCTGATGAACATAATACCAACATGTGCTATGTAGTAAACTAACTTAGTCAAGCTATGGTGAGGCCTACCAAGCTGTATTGGAAGGTAGCATAACATGTTTTACGATACCTTAGAGGCACTACCACGTACAGATTATGGTACATGAGGATAGAGGGAGTGAAGCTCCAAGCCTTCACCAATGTAGATTGGATAGGGAGTCCATCAAATAAGAAAAGTAATTCAAGTGTTATCTTCACTGTTAGGTTCGCATTGTTTTCTTAGTACAACCTGAAGCAAAGGTATGTGGCACTCATCTCATTAGAGGTTGAATACATGGTTGCAAGTCAAGCAAAATTGAGTACATATGGATGAGGAAAATGCTTATTGGGATTTTTAGTTAGGAGATGGATCTAACAACGATATATTGTGATAATTAGAGTTGTATTAATCTCTCTGAGAATTTGAGATTTCATGACAAGTCCAAACACATTGATATCTGGTATCATCATTTGTGGGACTATGTGCAAAGGAGAATTATGTTGCTATAGTACATTCCAACTAAGGAGAAAGATGTTGATATCTTGAAAAAGGCATTTTCAAGAGGTAAATTCGAATTTCACTGGTGCAGGATTGGGTTGTTGAAGAATCCCATTCTTTCTAAGAGGGAGTGTTGAAGAAATGTAGCGAGAAAGGCTCAATTTGAGTTTAGCCTTAATCAAATTGAGTAAATCGAATTTCCGCATTAGCAAGACAACTTGGAGGCAGTTAACTTGTGTGACATGGCTCTTGTCACTCAATTAACTTAGTAAATTCGAGTTAGAGGGTTTGTAGTGCATTTATGTAGGCGTGATTGCTAAATTTTAGTAATCCAATTTAGATATTTTTAGTCGTATTATGTTAAATAACCTCTAACTATTGTTGGAGTTAGTTGAAGGTCAGTTGTGTAGTGGGATAGTAGTCTAACTCAAAGATTTGTTAGTTAACTAATCAATCATCCCAAAAATATCTACTGCATGCAAGGAATTTGAGTTCCTCAATTGAAGTGGAGATTACAAGGAAGTGTAGCAAGAGTTGTATACTAGTTGTGAATGTACATGTGTTGCATGCAGTCATTGATCAATCCTTAGGAATTGTGCAATTAATTTGGAGGAAATCATATCTTTTAGGGGCTAATTTCCTCAGGAATTGCACAAGGAAATAGGAGGCTTGGTGAGAAAATAATTGGCTAAGTGTTTGACAGAGTTTGTCATTGAGTAGAGAGAATATATATTCTTTTGCACGTTGAGCTCAGAGTTGGAGCTACCAATTGTAATAGTTTCTCTATTCAACTGATTAATGCAAAGAGGTTTGAGGGGTTTTTCCTAGTTAGGTTCCCTTAGAAATCACTTTGTATTTGTGGTTTTTCTTATTGCATGTCTATTCATGTTGTTCTAAATTATGATTTACATTTCGCATATTAGTAGAGTAGAATTGTGTCTCTTGTTTTTAGGTTGAAATCTTGAATAGTTGCAATTTCTATCAAATTTCTACTAAGGCATGCATCTAAAAAACATTGCAAAGAAGGTGCAACTCATTCATTCTTCATGATTCAAAATAGAAGCCTAAGAGTGAAGTATTGGGATTGGTAGAAGTTGTGCTCCCCCTTTTAAATGTTTATAATCCTAATCCTCCTTTATGGATGTGAAGTATGAGGATTAATTATATTGGAAAACATATCAAACAACATCAAGCAAGTGCAAAAACCCTTGATACAAGTTGTATAAGAGTAAAAATACCAACCCTTATGAGATACTTCTACCTAAAACAATATTAACCCTAATGAAATGGAAGGCATTAAGAACATTGATTTTATAAAATAAACATTAAATTGTAGCCATGGACAATGAAAAAATTATAGCTAAAATCATGAAGATAAGCTAAAAAGGGGGAAGAAATTTGGCATTGATAGAGTAGAAAATGGTTTCAAGAGGGGGATATAGAACAAGAGAGGCTTCCAATAGATAAAAAAGTGGACTAACAAGTCATGCACAATAATGTTGTGAGAAGGGAAGATTTTGAAAACATGTTAGAAGAAAACAACAAGACCACATAGATAACATCATAAAGAAACAAGGAAAGAACAAACTAAAAAAAATAACTAACTTTTGACATCCCATGGCATAAAAAAAAATGTCATAACCCAACTAAAAGCCAAATCACACATGTTGAGATAAAAAAATAAGTAGATGGAAAGAGCCTAAGATTTATGGGGTGGGGGGGAGTTTATGCCAAGTATGTGGATGGAAAGATAGAAACTAAAAAATGATTTCTACTATGTTATGTGACATGCTCACAAATTAAGGAGAGGCCAAATTTGCATATCATAGATTGAGAATCAACATTTTATGTGGATATAGTGAAAGGTACAATACTTTGGCCAAGAAAAATATGAACAATACGAGTAGAGTTAACGAGGAATTTAGATCTTGACACAAAGCAAATGGAACTGAATCTAGTTGAGTAGACAAAGTCCACGACTTAGGTTCTATTATTACACTATTGACTCACTTATCATAAGTTTTAACTTTGATCTCTTAGAAAGTGGACCACAATATGTAGACTTTGTTATTCCATACAATTATTCAATCTCATAAGCAATTTAATACAATGTTTAAAGCACCATTGCTATTGAGAGGTCACAGGTTTAATTCTCTCAACACTCTTGGGGTCAGGCTCCGTGGTTGAGTTCGTAGGACGTGATATATGCCTGGTACAAATATTTCGTGGACATAGCGGTCATTGATCTCCAATAAACATGAAATATATATATATTATATATATATATATATATATATATATATATAATATATATATTATAATATATATAATATATATATATATATATTATATGGAATTGAGAACCCTTAAATAGGTCATCTAATATTTATATTTTTGGAACTATAAAGCTATCAACCGAATATGGGACAAGATTTCTAATTTTTAATTTAGAGGGGCTGTGAGGCCACACAACCCAACATAACAACCATGATGGCTCTATCACCTTCAATCAACCTTCCAACAACAAGCCAACAACTTTTGTGAGATTTAAACTTTGATAAGGCTTAGACAATCCTTGCTTTCACCAACTACTGAATTAATTTGATGATTTTAAATTTTCATACATAATATATTTATTAATCTAATAATAATTTAATTTTTATAGAAAATATAATTTATAAGGAAAATTTTGAAAAGGGTGCAACATGATATCATTTTATTATTATAGATCATGTTTCAAATTTAAAGTCTTATTATTTATGATGTTTTAGGATAAATTCAATTCAAATTCATGGTATGCATATATAAGGAACAATTATCCCTTAGAAATCATGTCCAAATACAAAATATTGATGTGGCAAGTTAACTACTTGGAGAATTGCAAATATTATGGGAAGGGAACTAAAACTTCAATACTTTGGGGAATGTTTCTAAGGGGTGTCTAAGGCTATCTAGTGTCACATGTTACTTTCCTCTTACTTTATCTCATTTTCCTGTAGTTCCTTTTGGACATGTTACACAGAATGAATGAAGGAAGGAAGAAAATGGGTTTCCACATGAAACTGTGAGGGTCGTAGATGGAATGGGGATTTAGATGAAGAAAAATGGATATGTGTTATTTTCAAATCCATTTTCTAGCATCAACAACGTTGTTTGGAAGCTCATTTGCATATTTGAGTCCATACTTTTTATTTTGTTGCCCTCCTTCCTATGTTATCCACGAGGATTCACTCAATGAACCTCTGACATATTACATGCGTTCGTGGAATATTAAACAATACCCTTAATGTGACTATGTATTGGAAAATATCTCTAAAAATCACATTATTTAACCCCGTACCAATACAAAACCAATACACCTTTCCAATTTAGAAAACCCATACTTTCATTAGGTATTGCAAGTATCCATTTTTTTATTGACATTTTTTATACCCCTTTATATTTTTCATTAACTTTGAGCTCCATTTTTTATACCTACCAATATAAAAACCCTTTATCCCCTATATATACGTTAATATATTATATCATTTTTTCCTCAATATAAATCCCCCAATATGAATGCACATGGTATGGTATTGCTTCCTTAGTGAAGCCTTCGTGATGTTATCACGACTATAATTTATAGCTACCCCATGAAATGCATTAGATTTCATAAGATTTTTTTTTGGCTATTTGGCTTGAAGTATTCAAACCATGGACTTGTAGGAATGGGGTAATGATTTATAGTAGGGCATATGAGGGTCGAATGGGTGGGAATGAGCATGATGGTTTAGCAATCTATAAGTGGATATGCATTACATTCATAAGTCTTCTTACTAAATGTGTTTCATTAGAAGCACAACATGCTTTTCCTTCTTAAAATGCTTTGAGCTCAAAGCACAAGAAAGAAATAGATAAAATTATGACTAGTATTTGAAGACATACTCATGTCATTGTACAGGTAAGATATAGTCATATATTATATACCAATGATCATTGAAAATAGATCTATATAATTACTATATGACTTTGTGATGCTACAGGTTGATTTGAATCATAGCTTAAATTTATACTAGCGAAACAAAATATGAACCAAATAGAAAATCATTTAATTTAAAATTATATATATATATATATATATATATATATATATATATATATATATAAAATGCTATTTAACTTTTAGGAAAAAAATTCTTAATTAATAATTTTAATAATATTTTACTTCACTCCAATAAAATCCCTCTATTAAAAATAATATATTCCAAATAAAGTATTATTTCAATTATTCTTTAGAAATCTATTAATAATTACATCATCTCACCGTAACTATTGCATAATATATTTTTATACCTATTTATTTACAAATCCTATTTACTTTTTCAATATCTCTTCTTTTAAATTATCTCTTTTTTTATCATAAAAATAAAAATATCCAAAAATCTTAATTAATCTTTTACTTTCACTTTCTTAAGGTGTGCTATCATCATTATCAATGTAAAAAAATCCTCAACTTTCACTTTCTTAAGGTGTGATATCATCATTATCAGTGTCAAAAAATCCTTAAAGTCTTAATGCATCATCCTGCTTGGCAATGCCAGTGTGGCCAACCCAACAAATGGCTTAATGCTTATGTCAGCGTTTCAATTTTATATTTCTATAAACTGCTCTCTATTGAATATTTCCTTGGCCATCTCGCCCTTGTTTTTACATCAAAATATGATCAGATTTAGGATAAGATTGAATATTGAATTTATGAAGGTGATACAATCTTTACCTACCCAACAAATGGCTTAATGCTTATGTCAGCATTTCAATTTTATATTTCTATAAACTGCTCTCTATTGAATATTTCCTTGGCCATCTCGCTGTTGTTTTTATATCAAAATATGATCAGATTTAGGATAAGATTGAATATTGAATTTATGGAGTTGATACAAGCCTTGGTTGAGAAGTAAGAGATATTTGTTAGATCCACGTTTGTATGAGAGAGACCGAGTAAGAGATATTTGAGAGACCGAGTTTGTGACGTGTCCAATTCGCTTTTCCAACTAATAAGAAATGGAAAGGCAAATAACTCAATCAAATAAATAAATAAATAAATAAATAAAATAAAGTAAAGGTAAGGTGACAACGATTATACACGCTTTGCTCAATCTACCCTGGGTTGTTTTACACTGGGAGAGAAAAAAGGTCATATTTTAAAGACACAAAAGTGCCCATTCCTTGATGGATGTATCTTCAATTTATGCCATTCTTTTGACATGCCAACCAACTTTTTAATGGTTGGCATAAAGTTGGTTGGCATCCTATTACTATTTTCATAGTTGATGAAACTATAAGCATATGCTTGGAAAATAGAGAGTTTGATTTGAATTTGGGATAGAGGAGTTATAATAATTCAATGGATGGGAAAGGAAGGATATTATTATTGTTTTGGTATGGTCAAGATTTCTTGTCATTACCCTATCACTTTAATAATTTTCCAAAAATAGTTAACAAATACTTATATATTCTAAATACTTTTAGGGATGAATGTGAGAATGATTTTGATTAAAGTATTTTTTTTTTTTTCTGGTAAGAAAGCTTATAAAGCAGAGTTAGAAGTTTATCTTTTTTATTTTGCCAATGATGAATTCGATAATGAATTAAATAGGTAGCTAGGGTTTAGAAAGAGAATTTGATATTTAAATTTCTTCATAAATTCAATAAAGGCAATGACCTTTAGCATGTTGGTGAAGCCATAAATGTTACTCATTAATATTATTAGAAATAGTATAGTATCATCAAAATTTGCATAATTTTAAAAATTAGTGTAGTTGTTAAATTGTCATGATTATAGGGATATAATATAAATAACATGAAAATTCGAATAATTAGTATTTGTAAAAGATATTTTTTTATAAAGTGTAGGTTTTAATTTTGTACATAAATTACTTGCAAATGAATTCTTAGAAAAGTAAAAAAAATATACAATGGTGAGAACATAAAATATATACATGGATTTTCTCTTAGAACCCAAACTAAGAAAACTAAATTTACTTTTCATTATATTCCTTTCAATGTTATAATACATTATATACATGTCGAAGCATTCATGAACCTCGGTCCATTAACCTTGGATTAGAGCATAACAATAGTTCCCATAACTAGATCTACAAAATACCATGGGAAAAAACCATCATGCCCAAAACCATGCACAAAGACCATGGGTAGGTGCGCCCACCATCCTTGGGTCTACCCAACCATTATTGGGTCCGCATAAAAAAAATCTCGAGGTGCTGCTCCAAACCCCGTGTAGGGGGCTACAACCTCCTTACAACCATAACAACGGTTGTGCCTAGTCGTGGAAAGAATATAACACATACCCAACACAAATATCACTAAACAAGAAAAATGAAAATTATATTAAAAGATACTAAGCTAAAATTTTTGAAATGGGAGAGTCTATCATCATCCCTCACATACACAAGTTCTTCAATTTGGTAGTGAAGCAAGTCTTCCCTAAGCCTTAGATCTTGAGCCTCATTGTGCCTATTTTTAAAACTGGAGATAAAGATGTTCCCTCTAATTAAAAAACCATTATAATTAGCCACACTTTATCCAAGCTGTATGGAATTATTTTGGAAAAGAAGATTAGCTTATGGCTAGAAAGGCATGGTAGAAGAGCTAAAAGCCAAGTTTAGTTTAGGAGATATCATTCAACTTTCGACCACCTTGTACTCTCAGGATCATGGCAAAGGAATGATGTAATAATAAAAAGTGATATCTTGTATTGTTTTATTGGTTTTAGAAAAGATTTTGACATTCTTCATGGGACAAAGTTATGAAAGAAGCTAGAAGAGACAATGGTTCCTCTTGAGTTGAGGGTTGTTGTGACATGGATGTATGAGACTGTTATTGCAAATGTTAGGAAAATTTAGGGTTGGTTGAAAGAAATTACATGTCATATCAGAGTCAAGTAAGGGTGTCCCTTATCCATTACCCTTTTTGGCATATACATTGGTAAGCTATAAGAGTGTTTGGAATATGCAGGTTGTTTTAGCCCCACACTTATTAGTATAGTCATAACTCTTCTCCTTTATGTTGGGGATATTGGTTTTTTGGAAAGAAACCATTATGATCTTTGAAAGAAATTAAGAACCATCCAAGATTTATGCTCCAAAATGGGTATGACTGTTAATAATGACAAAACTAAAGTTATGATAATTAAATCCAACAATATCACATATAACATTTTCATATATGACAACTACATAGGAAGTTGCTTCACACAAAGATCTTGGAATTTATATCCATCACAATCTCAATTGGAATTATAGCATTAAGAAAAACATAAATGGAGGATGGAAAGCATATTATGGGCTTGAAAAAATTATAAGCTAACAGATCTTTGGATATGGGATAAAAAATGCCTCCTCTTTGAGGCTCTCAATAATGTTTTTATTTTATATGGATGTGAGGATTGGGGTTGTAGTATCTCCAAAGAGTCGTGGAGAAAGATAAAATAAATCCAAAATTAGTTTATAACCTAAAATATCAATATTAAGAGAAACACTCCCTATCTTATCCTCCTAATTGAAGCAATCAATTTCCCCATTGAAAACATGACTATGACTAGGTATCTTATGTATAAGTGGTTAAATAACATGGAAGCCAAGAAGTTTCCTAAATTACTTCTAACTGTAACCAAAACCCCCACCATTTGGCTCAAGTGAGGATGGCATAAGGATGCTCAGTTTTGACTGGACCATTAAGGATATAGGAGGAGATCATTTTATAGAATAAGGATAATATTATCAATATTATTAATTCAAAATTTAAGGAGAAATTGTAGGGTGATAAAGAATTAGAGGGAAAAAAGGAAACTAAGATATTACAAGGAGGTGATCAACCCCAATCTCAAAAATAAAAAAATATCTCTTTGTCTTGACTAATGTTAAGAAGAAAATGAACATTGCTAAAATAAGAACAAATTCTCATGAGCTTTATGGTGAAATTGGTCATTGTTTGATTCCAAAAACACCATGGGATGAAAGAGTTTGTCACCTTTGTGACACTAAGTGGGTTGAATATGAAAAATATTTTCTTTTAGATTGTCCATCTTATACTAACTTTCAATCCAATTTTTCAAAATATTTGTCACACTACCAATCTTCCTGTCCTTTTAACTCAACAAAATTATGTGGCCTTGGAACGCTTATCTTAATGCTTTTTGAACATAAAAATAAAATAATAAATAATTTCAAGCAATCTCTTACCTTCTTAAAGTCCAAAAAACCATATAAATTTTTGTAGATATTAATTATCTCATCTTTATATATTTGTATTTTTAATATATATTTTCAAATATATAAATAATTATAATATTTGTAATAATTATAATTTTATAGTTCAACAAAACTAAAATAAATATTAAAACAATTTAATTAAAAATAAATAATTTAGAATTCAAAATAATTATATTATATATTTTTTAAATAAAAATTATTTTAATATTATTTTTTATAATTTGTCTTTCCCAAATTGTATATATCATTTCTTAAAATATGTTTTATTTTGTTTGGTTTAATATGATTAGAAAATTAAAAGTTATAAAATATGTAATATATAGGGAAAAAACATAAATAAATTGATTATTAAAATATATATTTTCAATATTCAAATAATTATAAAAATTATATAACATTTAAAGGTTTATAATTTTAAATTTAGTTTTAAAGTTATAAATTTATGCTTATGGAAAGGTATATATTGTTGACATTGGTTGAGTATATATTGGTGATACTGCATCGGAGTAAAAGAATATAGTGTTTATATCATTTATGATACATTTAAGAAATTAATGTTGGCATAACATTCCAAAGAATCTAAACACCGTATATGTCTGGAGAATGCCAAGGTCATTACTACTATTGAACATTATTGTAAAAAGAAAAACCAAAAAGATTATTGAAATTGAAAATATCCCAATAATATTAATAGAGACCATGGGTGGAAAAGCTACTAAATATTAAACCTTATTCTCAACTAAATAACAACTAATTAATCTAATAAAATATTATTTTTTCTCAATAATTAATCAAATATAAATATAATTAATTTTCAATTTATTAATTAAAATTTATTTAAAAATTATATTCTATTTAATAATAAATCTAAATGCAATTATATTTTAGATAATATATCTATATAAATATATTCTAAATAATAAATTTAAAAATTATATTCTAAATCATTTATATTCTTAATAAATCTAAAAATCATATTCTATTATATTTAATAAATCTACTTCATCGATATACCCAATTAGATATTGATTAACGTTTATTTAAATTATATTATGTTGAGTTAAAACATAAAAATTCTTCTATGAATCTTTTCCTGATTATAAGTTATGATACTTAACGTTAAACATCGAAAAACATTAAACCCACATAGCTTACCATCTTTCTCCAAAAACAGCATATTTATAAAACCAAAAAAAACTAAATATAACAATGAAAAATTATTTTAATATTTACTTTTTCTAATAATCTACTCAGCTTTCTATTTTAGTTTTTATTTTGGAATGAAAACAAATTATAAAACCTATCGTATTTGTAGATTGTTAATAGAAATTATTAATATGGGATGTTTCTTATATATTTAATTTTGTGAAATTGGTTCAAAAGTTATTTTATATTTTATTTTTGTTTGTTAATTTTTAATTATTTTTTTAATTTCAATTTTGAGTTGGAAAATTATAAAGATTATTTTTATTTGTTTTTTGTAATATAGTTTGCTCTAAATTTATTTTAATTTTATATTTTTTAGTTTTTAAAGAGATCAAATCTATTTTCATTTTAAAAGAGGTTTGTGTTTTAAGAAAATTTATTCTTTTGACGCTTGGTAAATCTGGAGTTAGAATGAATTTAGACTAGTATATAATTTATAGTATGTTTATCTTCCATTAATTGTTATTAACCAACAATAACTATAAAATTTTCACAATTCTTCATATACACTAGTAATTCTTTAACCTCTCAAATTAAATAAATATAAACAAATTCAACATAACATATTTGAAGAGATCTTACCTAAGGTACAAAAGGTGGAGAAAATTTAATCTAAGTGATTAGGAACTCAATCACTGGCAATTTGTTAGCTGGATTTTTTCAATATTTCTATGTGAAATTAGCATTTATCTATTGTTTGTTGTGTCGTTATATGTTATGCATAAAATCTTAAATATCAAAATTGCATTAGGGAAATTGAACGAACTTTGAGTAATTTGATCATGTGGCCATGTCCAAACACTCTCTGTATCGGTAAGAACTTATAGATATTGTCTGAATGAAAATATTGAGCAAGCACCCATTTTATGAACTTTTTTTGGTCGGATTTTGTAAGCAACGCATGCAGGGGTGCACATTATTCATGCAGTGGAATCAATGGCATAGCTCATCTTCAAAAAATGGAAATCCATTGTATGAACAAATTTTTTCATTATTTTTCTATTAGTATGAACACATTATATATTGATTTGCTTCCACATGGTATTATTTATGAGTTAGCGAAGATAGAATACATGAAAGATGAATTATACTCAGAAGTCATCAAAATAAAGACCGGGTAATTTTTTTTTTCTAAAGAAAAAATCGAACTTTTTACTAACCAAAATAAAAAGTTATATAGTATATGCCTAAGCATTCATTTTGTTTTATGATTTGCAAATCATAGAGCTCACAGGATGAGAAGATAATGTCCTGTCCAAAAAAAACATGAAGAAAAAACCACTAATCTGATGCACAGGCCTCCTCATATTTAGGAAAACAACCCCTTTTATCAACTTATTACAGTAAGAACAGTTTATCCATAAGATCGAAATGTATCCAAAGAAATCAGTGGTTAACTCTTCCTGGGCCTCCTCAGAGAGGAACAACCTAAACAGGAAGTAAACAACCCAAAAAGTAGTCTGAAGTAAAAGCAACATAAAACTATATCATGTGCAAAAAGGTAAAAACACATCTTAAAACCAGTCTGTTTTATAGACCTGGAAGCCCATAAGAAAAATACTAGCTATGTGTATGGTGGCTAATCCGACACATGGATCTCGCCTTGGTCCTCATCTGCTATCCTCCAACTACCCATATCTTGTTGCAGTCCCTCTTTAGAAAGCATGACTGTTGCATCATTGCGATCCCTGTAGATGTGGCAAAGAGAAAAAACATTAAGGAATACTTTAGATGTTTTGTCTCTTCTAATAATGGTGATAAAATGTAATTTTGACAACTACTCTCTCCATTGAACCATTTTATATTGTTCATTGAGTCCTCGAAAATCTGAACTATGAGGATGTCAAGGTGAATAAGCCAGCAAAGGAGAAATTTAAGGGTTGACAGCTCCGCAAAATTGTTTGTTCCAGTTGCCAACCCCATTGAGGCTTTAAGACATCTGTTTTGATTTATGTGAATTACCAACCCTGCTCTCGCTCTATTGTTTTTAGAAGCCCCATCAAAATAAGCCCATGGAATTCTTTCCTTGATGTGTTCCACTCTAGATTATCTGGAGGAGTTTTCTTTAACAGGCTCAGGTATACTTGCATATTGAAGTACATTAGATTGCAATGGTCTCATAAGGGGTGTACTTATCCAAAAAAATGCACCTGTTCCTTCCTATCCAAATGCCCCATGCTATGATGAGAGGCAGATTTCGCATGTTCCCTTCTGGATATAGCTGCCACCATTTTTGCCAAACTTCTGGGAAAAATTCCCCTTCCCAAGCTACATTCTTTTGAAGTAGTTTCCCAACCTCCAACCACACCTTTTTAACAACAGGGCAATTTATAAATAGGTACTTTATTGTTTCTGATTCATTTTTACATAAATGCCATCTCCCAGGTCCTGACTTATATCTGGCTTGAAGAATGTCCCATGTTAGTACCTTCCGCTTGAGTATGCACCAGAAGAAAAGTCTAGATTTTGCAGGACTTTTTAGCTTCCACAAGTGTTTGGCCCACCAATCTGGATTTCCCCATCCTTTTTTCGACATAAGGAACTTGTATCCATATTTTGGAGAATAGGATCTAGAGTTTGCATGAGCCCACAACAGCTAATCTGGCTTCTCTCTCAGCCTCACATTTGATCTAGACAGCTCTTGGATAAAAGCATTCCATTCTTCCCACCATTGAGGCATCAAATCAAGATCCCTCCCTGATAGCCAAGCTTGTCCCCAGATAGTGGAGTGACCTTGTTTCTCGATCTGATTGAGGAAGTGAATACCCTTAGAATTTAGTTGCATAATGAGTTCCAGGGTTAGTGCAAAATTTTTGTTACAGCCTACCCACGGGTCCTTCCCTATCCAGATGTTCTCCCCATTCCCTACCTACCAGGCAAGACTTTTGATATTTGGATTATTTCTTGTCTATTAAAACCTTCCAGAATTAGTTGAGATTCCCTTGGTTCACTTGCATTCCTGTAGCCTTCATAAAAAGGTCTAAGATCCTCTTGAATTCCTTTATTTCATTGATATTCCCGTTACTGAAGAGCAAGATGTCATCAACAAATAAAAGATGAGAAATAAACAGGTTTACTACCACTTCCAGACCTCTTATAGCTCCTTACCTTTTTGCCTTCTACATTAATTGGATCAGCCCTTTTGCAACTAGAAGGAAGAGTAGAGGTGAAAGGGGCATCCCTGTCTCAGTCCTCTTTTCCCTTTAAAAAAATAAGAAGCAGCTCCATTTATCATCACCGCGAAACTAACACTTGTTAGACATCCCATGATTCAGTTTATGAAATCAACTTTAAAACCCAAATGTGTTAGTAGCTTTCGGATCTATATCTAGCTTATTCTATCATAAGCTTTGGAAAGGTCAATTTTCACGACTACTTCTTTCCCCTTCTTCTGTTTGACACTGTGAATTGTTTCCTGAGCAACCCTGATAGCTTCGTGGATCTATCTACCATCTAGGAACCCAAACTATTCTTTTGATATGCATCTGGACAAGATGGGTTTTAATCGGATAGGGATCACTTTTGCGATTATTTTGTAAATGCAATTACATAAGGATATTGGTCGAAATTCTTCAAAAGAGCTTGGATCTTCTTTCTTTGGAATTAGGGCTATGAAAGTTGAACTAAAAGGGGGATAGATAGCTCCTTTCCTCCTGGATTCTTCGACCACATCCATCACTTCCTGTCCAATTTGATTGAAGAAATGTTGGAATAGTTCAATTGTCCACCCGTCTGGACCCGGTTTCTTATCCCTTGCCATTGATTTGATGATGCTTTCCACTCCCTTCTTCGTGACTTCTCCCATCAAATCCACAGCTTCTTCATCATCCACATAACGAGGGAAACTTTGGGCTGTTATGATAACCTCAGCTAGTGAAGCTTTTGCTTGTCCTGTGAAGAGATTTTGGAAATTGCTTATCCCCATTTGTGATAGAGTTTCAAAAGAGTTTGCTTCTCTACCTTCTTCATCCTTCAGTTTCTAGATTGTGTTTGAATTCTTCCTTCCTCTTGCATAATTTTGGAAGAATTTTGTGTTTTCATCTCCTGCCTTCAGCCAAATGGCTCTACTTTTCAGTCTCCATTGTTCCTCTCTTGCTAGAATAATTTTACTTCTTTGGCCTTCCAATAACAAAATTCTATCCCCTTTTTCCTGAGTTTCATAGCCATCTGATTCAAGACTTTCCAAGTCTTGGAGTTCCAACCCAAATTTTCTTAACTCTTCATCATGTTTTTGTTTCTTAGCCTTCGACCACTCCACTATTGCTTTTTTCAGCTGCTTAAGGTTCTCCATGAAAAGGAACACTTTGTCTTTTGTATCACTGATCCTTGTTGTTCTCAAGGTTTCTCTAAAAAGCTTGTTAAAAGAGTCCTCCTACAGCCATGTGGGATTAAATTTAAAAGGGTTGCTGGTTTTTTAGGAGGTTTGGAAAGCTCAAGGAGTATTGGAAGGTGGTTAGAGTTCCCTCCCTCTCCTACCCATTGACAGAAAGCTGGAACCTTTGCTGTGACCTCTTCACAAAAGAGGAAACGATCCAATATTTTTTCTATTATGAATTCCCTTGTTCTTCAATTCCTCCAGGTGGGCCTTACTTTCAACAAGTTGATGTCCATCAAATTGTGTGAGCTAAGCATATTGTAGAAAAAAGTCTGATAAGGAGTCTTCTCTAGCAGTTGGACCCCAAATTTCATCGGCTCCAATTGAGAAATTGGAATCTCCTCCTACCACAAGATGAGGATTCCTCATCACAAATTTGGAAAGTAATGAATTCCAGAACTGAGCTCTCCCATGACACAGTCCATAAATATTAACTATCAACAAAGGGAAACTTATTTCTAAGGAGAGGACTTCCATCCCCAATGCATGATCCATCCCCCAAGAATTTCTCAATTTAAACTTTCCTTCCTTGAAACCTATGGCTAGCCCTCAAGAGTGACCTATGGAATCCATGGCCTGAAAATTCCACCCCAGGAGGAGAATTGATAGCGATTTTGTGACTTCATCACCCCTGCCCAAAGTTTATTGCAGAAGGAGGATATCCAGATTGTACCGATGGGTAACCTCTTTGAAAGCCAGTTTTTTAGGTTTACTAGCTCAACCCCTATAGTTCTAGGATAGAATGATCATTTGTCAACCTCCACACAGGGCTTCACTGCTCTAAGCAGAAATTGACATTTGTTTCCCATCAACAATGTATATCTTAGCTCGAACCCGAGCCTTTGACAAATTTGTTTTCCTACCTCTCACTTTCCTCTCATAACTCTGAGAAAGGTCCACTCCAAATCCCCATGGAGACAGTTTTCTCTCACGATATCGAAGGTTATAAGGGTTTGATCCAGGGAAAAATTCTTCCCTCACTCCATCCTCTTCGCCTAGGGCCAACTCATAGTTCAGATCTAGCTCGGGGATAGAAGTTATGATGCTATCCACATGAGTATTTTCAGAACCAGATATAGGAAAAGTAATATTTTGAGCACAGGAATTACAGCTAACAGATTTTAAAGATAAAGACGGAGAATGAGAGGGAATGTTTGAGTCTAGTCTCATACCCTTTAAATCTTTTACACAGGGAGTAGCATGTGCTTCTGAGGTAGCCTGGTCTTGCTCCTTATGTCCTTGTAACTGAGCTGGTAGGATATCAGGTAAGGGGTCATCCTGCAATTTTGCACCCTTAGACTTATCCTCCTGAGGCCTATCAATTGCCATAAGGTCCGTCCCCAAGTCCTTTGTTTGCTGAATCCTTTTCTCCTCCATCTCGGTCGTTTCAGCCTCAGCCTTCCTCTGGTTCCGCCGTTGCCTATACCCCAATGGACATTCTATTGCCACATGTCCATAAACATGACACCTGTGGCAGCGAAAGGGCAAATGTTCATAAGCAAGAGGTTGAACATAATTGAACTCCTTGTACTAAAGCTTTATTTCTTCATCCAATCCTTCTCGCGGGGTCAATCTTACCAGGATCCAAGCCATCACCTTGTCCTTTGTCTAAATGAAAGACATGTTTGTTTCCAAGTATGTGCCAAGATAGTTCCCAGTTGATTTAAAGACCGATTCCACCCACAAGAATGGTGGTAGCCTAGGCATATGGACCGAAATTGGTATATCTTCCACTTTCTCTCTTTGCACATCAAATAGAGGATTCCATCGTTTAAACAGTACTGGTGGTTGCCAAAAGCCTAGTTTCTTTCCAAAACCCAGTTCACAGCCTTTTCCTTCTCAAACTTCACCATAAACCATCCTTTCGCCATTGATATTACCTTGATTCCTTTATCGGGTGCCTATTTCCATTACTGCATGGCCCAATTCTAGATAAACTGGGCTGAGTGTTTCTTCCCCCTTGCCCTTCTCACCAGGGTAAGCTCTACCACTTCAATGGCTTCATCAATATGTACATCCATACCCAGGACCAGGTTTGTGGCGATCTCTTTCTTCTTGATTAGTTTCTGCTTTTTCCTCTTTTCCCCCATTTTCCTCTTGGATGGCCCTTCCTCCCTATTCTGTGTAGCTATTGCAACATTTGCTAGTCCTTCCTGAGGTGTACCTGTACTCCTCCTTGTGACGATGTTAGGGTTCCCTCCTTCCTCCCTTGCTTCTGCTGCCCCGCTTCCAAAACCTTCCTCTATGTCCTCTGAGACCACAATTCCTCCTTCCTTCCCCTTATGACCAAATCCTCTTTCAGAGTCTGTGTCTTCCTTCCTTAGGTCTGAACCCCTTCCAAGCCCTAGTTCATCAATCCAAGATACTTTCCTAGGTTTTCTTGGACCCTGAAAATTTTGTTCCTTTCCTGAAAACGGCAACTGATCCACCTTTATAAACCCTAAATCCACCTTTGGCCCAAAGTCTGGCCTTCTTCCCTCCAAATTCCTTAACCCACAACTGAAAAATATATCCTCGAGCCCCCCGGAGAACAATTGATTAAGCAGGAGAGGGATCTCTATACTTACTTGAGGGTTTGACGAAGCATCTGCTTTCTTTACTGCTACCGACTGAGATTTTGCCTCCTAGTAAGGAGAAATCGCTGAAACTTTTTGGCCGCTCAGTAAAGCCAGCCCTAAGCTCTCCTCCAACAATCCTGATGATTTATTACGGTTCCAGGTCACCTTCGAGCCTGTTTTTTCCTTCTTGGTGTGTCCAACTAGACGGATATATTTTTCAATATTCTATTCAGAGACCTCCAAACCGCAAATCGACAAAATGTCTCCAAATCCGGGATCTAGATCTACGACATTGCTGGGTTTGACCATTTTTTTAACAGTTTTACTCCTGGTAATTGCTGAAAACCCCAAGAGAGAAACGGTTCGTTCCTATTACCCCTCGTTGAGTTGTTAGCAGTCGCGTGTTGCTCGGGATAAGTGGCAGCGTAACTGCGCAAGTTCCCTAACCCTGTTATTCTTCCAGCTGCCATTTTCTGAGGGTAGAGATCGGACGTTTCCTCGTTCCCAGAAACTCCGTCTACATGCCCTCCAGTTGTCCCTACTTGCTCTCAGCTCTTGCCACCTACATCCCTATTCCTTCCATGGTCCACTCTCAGTACGCCTTCCTGTCCTGTTCACAGACCCTTTGTCCTCCACCTACAGAGCCTTAGGCCCTCGGCTCTGAAACCCTAGCTTTGAACCATAGCTCCATCCTTATCCAAGACCAAACACTATGAACCTTATGCCTTCTCTATTTAGACCGGGTAATTATTATTATTGATATCCCCGGATTTAACGTCTTTATATATCTCATTATCTCATGTGTGCTAATTCTTTCATCACAATCCTCATCGAAGAGACTAAACATGGCGTTGGAAATTAGGCAAACAATGAAGATTATTAAATCAACTCCACAACATTGATGAACCCATATTTATCTGGAGATAAGGCTAATGTTCTCATATCATATCTATATATTATATATATATATATATATATATATATATATATATATATATATAGATATATATATATATATATTAAAAGTTCACATACTTTCATTACATTACATTATGTCTACGCATCTTCCTTATAGAGCCAACATTTAAAAATGTTTACATCTAATGTATGATATCTAATCCCTACACATATCCCCTATGTGAGGGTGTGGAGTGTCTCTCGGTACAACTAACATAATTCATAAAACACATCAATTCATGATAAGCATCAAAAACACATCTCACATTCTTTAGATTCAAAAATCATAAAAATTGTCTAAATTATAACTTTATTATTATTATTATGATTAAGATGAGTTAAACAATATTCTTAATCATGAAGATTCACCTTAATTTATCATCGAAATTTTTAACTTGTAAATAGCATTTGTTACAGATATTATGAACCAATACCATGACTTATCAATACCGCCTACACAATATGTTACGTGTTGATATGACACTTCCTTTAATTAATTAACTAATTTGAAGAGAAATATTAATTCTTAATTTTTGTATATTACTATGAATATTCCAGCATATTCTATAAAAGCTACATCTTCGCCATCCATCTAATAATTATTGGTTAATTAAATTAAAATTATAAGAAAAATATTCTAAAATAAACATACCTATTAACATAGTTATTAATTTCTTATATAATTCTCTATAAATTTATTAAAATCAATATGTTTTTTTATAATAACTAACCATTTTATTTAATTTCAATTTCAATTTCAATTTCAAATTTAAAACAGAAAAATTATAAGTACTAGCTTCTTTATTTAGATTAATAATTTAAGATATTTTTTAGGTTTTTAATTTTGTGTAATTGATTGAAAATATATTTTATTCACTTTTTTTTCTTATAAACAATTAACTATTCTATGTTAGTTTCCTTGGTTGAGAAGGCATCGTTAGAATCACGTTTGAACTAATCTCTTCTTTGTGTTGACAAAGTGTTTGGGACACGTTGAGAGAAGAGATGAAATACAAGGTGGTAACTATTAACACTCAAAAAGATAAATATATATATATATATATATATATATATATATAAAGGAAAAGTAACAACTGTTATACATATACACACGTATTTGCTTTACAAAGTCCACACGTAGGACCCTCACTTTCTATCATAATTCTCACAACCTTTGTTTTATGGGGTGGGAACATTCACAAAGATTTTATAGACTTCTTTTGCATATTTAAGAAGAAAATTGAATAGGTATTATTAAGTCTATGGCGGCTAATTGCTTTTAATTTATTATATTTTATTTATAAATAATTTTAAAGTGAGAACTAAAATTATAGTCATAAATATTATAAAAATTGTGTAGATATATGATATTAATAATTATGACATTATACATATTACTTAATTATATAGAGATTTTGGAAAAAAAAATGTTTATATACAGGTTGTGAGGTTGTGATGTATGGGAATAAAAATAAAAAATGTAAATATTAAAAAATAATTTTAAATAAATTTTGAGATGAGATGTTATAGATAATTCATAGTTATAAATATTTGGGACTAAATATAAATGAGTGGTTAGGGTGGTAAATATGTATATAAATATTGCAAAGAGGGTAGATAACTTTCATTCTTCTTACTACAAAATAGATTGAGAGGAATGAATATTTGAGGCCATTTCATGGGACACTTTGTCATGCCTTTGTCATCGCATTCATCGGCCCTAATGAGATTGCATAAATGACACTTAGATCTAATAACATTGGCTAAACAAATTACACACTGTAGATTGTTTTAAAGGAACATCATTTGAGACCAATGATAGTGCGATGTCATCCTTTATGTCATAAAGTTTTGGCTTTTCTAACGAAATTTCAAGCACTTATGGACATTTACAATGTTATGATAAGTAGGCTTCCCAACTTCTATGCAATTTCTTTGGCACTTGATGATTTAGGTTGTAAGGCTTATGGCATCAAGTTGGATTTAGGCGATCTTGTGTATTTATATACCAAGGCCTAGGAATTCATTTTTGCAATTGAAAAGGATTTTTGGGTTCATAGTTTTGGGAAGATAAGTACTAATAACAATGATATCAATGAGGACACTTTTTATGTAGTGAGAAAACAAGGGAATAAGGTGGGTGCATTTTGGATAGATACCCATCTCATTACATGCTTTGCTCAGCCAAAATTTGAATGTGTTTTAAGCTAGTAGTAGATTTTGTGGATTTGCTAACAACATTTTTGAGAGATTTGGAGAAGGACAAGAAGGAAAGGAACATGGATGCTTTTCAACCATCAAATTATATCATCAAAATATGGAGTGAGATGATGACAGTGAGAGCTATTGTTGAGCTTGTTAGAAAGTATGGTTTGCAAAGTCATTTTCTTGGAGACAAACTAGAAAAATTGGAACAAGAAAGAGAAGATGGAATAAAAAAGAGCAATATTTCTATGCACAAGGATAGAAGAGAAATAAAGAAAGATTATAAGTAGAGCAGGAAGAAGGCAAAAATAAAGTTGTTGAGAAAAAGGCAAAAGAGAAAGAAGAGAATGAAGTTGGAAAGAAAAGATTTGGATCTTGTTTGTGAGTCTCATGTATATTTGATAACAAATCAACATGCTGCGTGCCAATTTTTAAGTATAGGTGACAAAGTCTCGTCTACAAAATCAATATGGGACAAGTATAGCAATTGAATCAGGTAGTCGTGTAAGTGTTTCCACCCTTGTTGTTGGCCTTGATGCTTGTCGAGCCTCACAAAGCTCTTTTCAACAAGAACAAGCTATTGGGTTTAATTCCAAAGTCTATAGGTAAGCTTTCTAACCTTTTGGCATTCACAAAGTCAATTTGTTGGTCCATACACTATAAGTATCATAGTTGGTTATGAGTAAACCACAAAAATCCCTTTTCTAATATTTCCATTACCAACTTGGTTAAGGTCCTCCACAAACCCATGGTTATGGGTTAACCATACAAAACCTTTCTCTTCATTAGCACTTAGTACATTTTAATTATAAAGGTTATGGGTCACTCAGAAACCCTTGGATATGGGTTAATTACCACCAATAAATTATTCTAAATGGAAAATTGACCCATAAATGGTAGGCTTATGCCATGTACATTTTATCAACATGGATTTATGAGCATTCCTAATGTATTCTTATTACTTCGTCAAGTTCTTCCTGGTAAGGACATTGTCTATGATGTATTTAACCCCAAAACTTTAGAACAATCACATGGAATGTAATAAAATACTAGTGAAAAACCAAAGGACACAAGAGAAATTAGATAGACCCTGAGAAATATCTCTTTTATTAATGATATTAAAAAATAAAGGGCTATGTTCACTTACTTCTTCAAGAGGGAAACCTTCTATAGTAAAGTTCCAAATACAATAGCAAGTCTTGACAAAACATTACATAACTTTCTACTCAATATTATTTATTAATAGAGAATAATAACTTCTTACAAGCCCAATTATAGTGAGGGATTCCTATCTAATTTGGATCTTATTAATAAGGATGACCCTTTTTACAATGAGTGACTATTAACTAATTTTTTAGTGGGCCTTATTAAAGGAAGGTGGTCGTATGCAACATAAAATATCCTACGTAAGAGGGTTAGAGTAGGACCCTAACTTGTCTTTGTCCTTTGAAAGAAGTGTTGTCCTCAAGGCTTGATGTGAGGAAGTTGTTGTAGAATCATTCCTATTTTAGATGTTGCATCTTATGGTTGCATATATTTGCATTGGATTAATACATCCTTAAATGTGTGTTGCCATAGTTGATAATCTATTGTATCTAATACCACTTCTAGCTAAAGCCGCAATAAAACCTTCTTCATCAAGTCATGGTATCTTAGTCTATACTTTGTAGTTTTATCCCATGACTTTTTTCAAATAGAAAAACTAAAAGACTAATTGAATCTTTGAGTGGGCTAGCAGAACTAGCTTGTAGGCCACATGTTCAATGCATTGCATGATCTAATAAGGAGCATATAACTTGGGACCTAGCTTTTGAAGAACTCTATATTTAACTATAGTTTGTTTACAAGGTTGCAAGTGAACAAACACTTGATCCCCCTCAGTAAAATGTAACCCCCACTACACGCACAACCATCTGTTGAGAATTTTATCTTGCCTATTACCCTTGTAACACAAATTTCTACAAATTATTTTTTTATTTTATTTCCTAAATGTATGGTATGCATAATTAAATGTGTTTTGCCATGAAATTCTCTCTTGCACGGTGGTATAAACACATAAACATGTCATTATTTCTTATGCATTTGCAATAGACATATCTATATAATTTATCACAACAAAAATTTCAATATTAACACTCAAATTAAAACTTATATAAATTATTAAGGTCAACTGGCTACAAACCTCAAGTGTTCCTCCTAGCAATAGACTACGATGTTCATTTTCACTCAACAACGAGTCACTTCTAAGATGGGGCTTTGACTTGCTAGAGAATGATCTTTTGCGAAACCATGTACATTTCCAATACCATATATAACCAGGGCCAAGGTACCAAACCCTAACATTATCTAACCAATAGGCTCACATCCCCCATAATCCCCACACCCAAGTATTGCACCCCTTCTCTTCTCTTGCAATCCCTTAGGTTGTGCCACTACCTTTAGGGTGTCTAACTCTATTGGCCAGGGATGCTTCATAACACTATGACTCCAAGAGTTCTTATTTCCCTTAGGGGTCTCTAGGCACCCTTTAGGCCCTCGCACTTGGGAACTTGCCTCACTTATCATAGGGTCATAGGGTCATCCCCTAATTTCCATCAAGGTGTCTAGTTCCCTTTCGTTATTCAAATGCAATAGAATGTCCATTCCATAGTACGAACATCCTTACTTTTATGTGCATGTAACTTTCTTGACACCTGGCACCCCTTAAAGTCACTTGATGGAATTTTGTTTAAAAACATGTGTACTTTAATAATTATTAAATCATCCAAAGCCCCATTTTTAACACACATTGAGCCTTAACCCCCGATAATTTATTCATTTGACTAAATATGTAGTAGTATGTATTTTATTAATGTGCATGAAACTTAATATTTATAAAGCTAGGCTTTCTAGCCTCAAAACATATAAAAACATATGCACGCCATCACAATTGCCCCAAATCATATAAACGCACATGCACATGACCACAACAACCCCAAAAGTAACAATTGACTCACTAGCCTAATCTATATGCACTAGCTCACCAACCTAAGTTTCATATGTACTTGTTATTTACAATCTAGGGTTCGAGTTGGGGTCTTACAGTCTCCTCCCCCTTATTTATGCATTTTCCTCTGTGTGTTATATATACATATATGCAAAAAAATTATCCAAAATGATGAGGGTACTCTTCCTTCATTGTATCTTCATGCTCCCATGTAGCATCTTCAAGACCAAAATGGGTCCACTACACCTTTAGAAAGGAGATGGTTCAATTCTTGAGCACTTTGACCTTCCTGTCCAAAATTTGCATTGGTTGGACTCGAAATTCTTCCTCGAGCCCACTTAAATCACATTCCAGTCGATTACATAGTTAGCATCACGAACACAATTTTGAAGTAATGATATATGAAACACATTTTAAATATGCATAGATGTTGGCAATGTAATCCTATATGCAATTGAGCCAATCCTTTGTAGCATTTCAAATGGCCCATAATATCTAGCTACCAATTTTGCCTAGCTACCCAATTTCAATGAACTTTTCTTTGCTTCACTCTCAATAAGACATGATCACCAACTCTAAATTTCCAATTCAATTTTTCTTATCTGCATAGTTTTTGTCTATCATGGGCAACCTTCAAATTATTCTTAATTTTTATTACTTGCTCTTCCATTTCCATGAGAAAGTATAGCCCAACAATGGCTTTGTCCACTCGGTTATCCCAACTCATATGTGTGTTACATGTCCTACCATACAAGGCCTCAAATGGGCTCATCTTCAAAGATTCTTAGTACCCAATATTATAATAAATCTCCACAAAGTGAAACATTCATCCCATTTTGATAGTTTTTCCATCACATGCATCCTCAACATATGTTTAATAACTCGATTAACTCTTTTTGTTTAAACAATCTAAATCTAAATTAACTAAATTAACTCTCTTTGTTTAAACAATCTAATTCTAAATGGTTTATTGTGCTAAAATTTTAAGTTCCAAATACTTTAAATAGACTTGCCCAAAAGTTTGATTAAACTTGGGATCCCCATCTGAAATAATTGACTTGGGAACACAATGTAGCCTAGAAATTTCCTTGATATAAATTTCAACAACATTTGTTTCCCTATATGTTGACTTCATTAGAATAATTTGGGTAGCCTTAGTGAGTTTATCCACCACTACCATGATGGAATCATGTTACCTCACAGTCTTCGGTGGATTTGTAATAAAATCAATAGAAACAACTTCCCATTTCCTCTTAGGATGGGTATTAGCTATAGCTATCCAGTTGGGTGTCTATGTTTAACTTTAACTTTTTGGCATTATAAACACCTAGGTATATAATAAACCACCTATTTTTTCATAACTGGACAAAAGTGTTGTATCTTCAATGTTAAGATTGTCTTTTGGTACCTTGGATGTCCAACATAAGGTGCAATGTGCATCTCATTCAACACTAATTTTTTTAGCCTCTGAGAATTTGGCACATAAATCCTACCTTTGTACAAAAGAATTCCATCTTTTCCCAAATTCATAATCATGTACTTTAGTTGTAAATTACCTTTCTTTAGGTTTTGTTTTATTTTGATGTATTGTTGATTTGAATTTTCAGCCTCCAACATTCTGACTTTTAAATCAAATTTGCATACACTTATGGTTGTAACATACATCGTATGCACCTTTATGATGAGTGAATCAACCACCTTATTTTCCTTACCTTTTATGTGCTTAATTTCAAAGTCATAATCAACAAAAAAAAAATAGCCATCTAATTTGTCTAGCATTAAATTTGGTTGTCCAAACAAATGATTCAAACCATTATGTTGAGTTCTCAATCCAAAAATTTTCCCCATGAGGTAATGCCTCCACATTTTTTAAGGCACGTACAATGGCTTCCAAATCTAAATTTCTAGTGGCATAATTCCTTTCATGCTCTTTTAGCTTATGTGATTCATATCATATCACATGCCCATTTTTCATGAGAACTCCTCCAACCCCCTCCTTACATGCATAAGTGCACACAATTAAATATTCATTTGGACCGATTATCTTTAGTATAGATGTACTTCTCAATAACATTTTTAAATGTTGAAAGGCCTCTTCACATTTATGAGGCCATTCAAAGTTCACACCTTTCTTTTGAAAGTAAGTGATAGGATGGTTTATTTTTTAGAATCCCTCAATAAATCTTCTATAATATCCTACTAGGCCCATGAAGGATATCACCTCTGTCACATCTTTGGGTGCTAGATACTCTTTGATTGCTTTGATCTTTTCAGGGTAAAAAATTATCCCTTCCTTTGAAATGATATGACCCAAATAATGAATTTGACTTTGATAAAATGACAATTTACTTAGCTCACCATATAATTGATGCTCTCTAAGTACCTATAACACCATTATCAAATGTTGTTCATGCTCTTCCTTAGATTTGGAATACACTAGAATGTCATGCAAAACTACAATATCAAAAGTATCCAAATAATCCTGAAAAAAATATCATGCATAAGGCACATGAAAACATGCATTGCATTAAATAACCAAGATGGCACCACCATGAACTTTTAATTCCCATATAGAGTTCAAAATGTTGTCTTACTGGTGTCTTATTTCTTAATTGTTACTTGATGATACCTTTCTCTCAAATAGATTTTGGAAAACACCTTAACTCCCTTGAGCTAATCAAACAAGTCATTATTATTGCCAAAGGGTATTTGTTCTTCAGTATTGCTTTGTTCAAATACCTAAAATGAATGCATAACCTTAGTGTACCATCCTTATTTTTAACAAAGAGCACCAGGTAAACCCATGGTGACAAACTTGAGTGTATGCACCCTTTCTTTGAGAGTTTTTCTAATAAAATTTGTAATTCTTTAAGTTCCAGTATGATCATCTTGTATGGTGTTTTAGACATTGGTGCAATCTCGAGTACTAAGTCTATAGAGAAGTCAATATCTCTTTTAGGTGGTAACCCTGGAATTTTGGAAAATACATCTTTAAATTCCCTAAGTATCTAGTGGTCATGCTTATTTTATGATCCTTGGTTGTGTCCTCCATATGGGCTACGTATATTTAGCACCCTTTTCTAAAATTTCTCTTCATTTACATGATTGATATTTACCTGATAGAAAATGGTCTTGGAATTCCCTACACTTGTATTTTCTTCCCTTCTTCATTAAGGAAAGTAAATGCTCTATTGTAACAATTTACTATTGCATGATGTTTTTCCAATGAAGCCATACAAATTAGGCAATCATATGATCACAATGGTGTTATGTTTAAATATGTAATTATGCTCAACCCATTCATATTGATTTTCCATTTTTTACAAGTTTAATTATTCATCTTTTAGCTCTTGTATCTAACTAACTAATCAAGTATTTTCATGCTTCATTTTCTTTAAGTCAAATCTTTCAACAATATTAGTATCAAGATAACTATGAATAAATCTAGAATTAATTAAAATGGAAATGGGTTGGTTATTTCTCATACCTTTAGCTTTAATCATATGTTATTGATGGTCAGATTTCTTATTATCCAATGTTGCATAGATCATTGGCATGCTTCTACCTATATCCTCCAATGTATCAACTACTTGGATGTGATGTATAGCTCTAATGGTTCCTTCTTTATGAGGGCAGTCACTATACATGTGTCTCCTCCACAAAGCCCAATAGCTCATGTGTTGAAATATTGGTCTCTTACTTAATGAATCAACCCCATTTGGTTTGCTATGGGTTTGTTGAGTTTGTTGATATCCTTTGGTATTGTTCTTGAAAAATTAAAGTTTAGACCCCGTTTTCCTTTGCTCCACCTTGGTTCTTTTCTTGTCATCCCAAATTTTCTAGAAGGTTGGTTTTTTTTTCCCTACTCGTAAAATTATTCTTCCTTCCTCATAGTTTCATCTGAATTCCTTAGCTCGTCAATTGTAATTTTGTCACCATAAAATGGTGTCATCCTGCTCACAAATCTATGTATCTTTAGATTTTCATCCTTTATAAAATTAATACACCTCAACAATTCACTAAATTTCTGAACATACTCTTCCATTGTTATGTTTCCTAGCTCGAGTTCAAAGAACTCTTGCATTTTCATTTCATAATAATGTTTGGATAGGTATTAATTCTTTTGGAAATACTTTTAAATTTCCTCCATGATATATTCTTTTCATCCAAGTGTTTTACTTCTATAAGTTATTCCCACCACTTTTTCTTTCAAGTCAAAGATTGCAATTCATGCCTCTAAATTGGATGAGTAATTATGAAACTAGAGGTATTTTGTCATATTCAATATCCAAGCTTCAGTCTCTTTTCCCTTCTTGTTATTATTATTAAATGTGGGAGGTTTGATCTTCCTAATCTCTTCTTGTAAACTTTCAAGTAAATTCTCCTTCTTGGTTGTCTCATTGGTGATATTCATCGACTACTCATTGATTCTATGGAAACATAGGCTTTCTTAGTTGATTTGCTTGATGCATGATGGCACTTCCTAGTGCCACTCCTAGAGTTCCTTGAATCTTCCACATCCTTCCCCCTAACTCGTGAATCATGTTCCTCCACCTACCTAGAATTATATCTCTCGTCCATTCTCATATATGATTTATTTAGGCTCTATAAATTTGAGTGTTAATTTTTTGTTGGTCCCTTATTAGCCTTTCATTATTAGCTTTGTAGTGGAGCACATCCATTTTGATACTCCTCATGGTATTTTCCATGTATCTATCCTCTAATCTATCCCTTCCATGCCCATTTTACTCTATTTCAGCACTACCCATACTAATGTCCATACCTCTAACCTCTTATTCATGGCTATAGGGCCCATGAGCATCTACCAAACTTTCAGTCTCATGTTGGTTCTACCCTATGGACCACCTGCAACCTTACATAAAAATTTTGAAAAACAAATCTGCAAAACCAAAATTTTGGGTTAATGGATGTATTCTCCTCTACAATGGATTCATATTAATTATTCATTTTCCTTAATATGAGTTATGAGCTTAAAGTTATGGCCTATGAAATTTTTGGCCCACTCAACCCAATTTCCCCTATTCTATCACAACAATCTTCTATTATTTTTCTAAACATTCATTTATCATAATTTCAAATCCAGCTCCATCATTGTGTTATATTATCCAATAGTTCCTTTATTAACTACTTTTGTGCCCCAATTTGAACTCTTGATGTAGATTTACACCTTTTTGAAGTTACTTCATATCTTATTTTTTCCCTACACTAATTCAGTCATAACTTCTTCAAACTGGCTTCGTTTGATGATTGTAATATGTCATTATAAAGATATCCCCAAGCTCTTTTATTTTAGTTTTAGACACCTTTTGTACCACCAATGCAAGATTTTTTTCATGGTTTTTCACTACCAAAAAACATCGGTTAGGGCCTCAAAAAGGCCCTGCAAGTGGATGACTTGAAAAATCAGCTAAAATTTTGAAAATTTTGTTAAATTTTTTATTGGTTTACTACCATAGACTAATCAAATATGCTTGTAACTATGTTTTTCTATTGTTATGAGTTATAGTAGCCTTCTCTGTGTGTCATCCCTCTATTGGGAAAAGAATTTCCCTTGTATATTCTAGATTCTAGTTCTCAATGGACACAAACAAAATTCACATCTTTCCTTGAACACATGGTATACATGTATTTTCCCTCTTTGCATTTATATCTCTACCTAGGTCCCAATATTCACATGGGACCTTCCACATAGAAATACTTGATTAACTATAGCTACATGCGAGGTCCATCTCCCACTTTTCTTCTATAATGCATAACATGCACCCTTGAAAATATGGTAGTTGAGATTACTTCGATACAATGATCTAAATTTGTATTGTGTTCAAACATGCATGGGGGATGAAGTGGAATTACACCCTTCATGGATACAATGGCTAATATCATTTTGATCCAATGACATAGATTCATATCATTCTCAAATAAGTGTAGAGGATGAAATAAAGTTGCATCCTTGATGGATCTAATGACCATAATGTTGGCAGAATGGTGTTGGCATTGATGTCAACATGATGAGTCATCCAGTTGTGCATTGATGTCAATAGAATAGTGGGTTGGGTTGATATTCAAAAGGTTGATAGATATTTGACTGAGGTGTATAGGTGATGGGTAAGGTGATTGAAGATGGATTGAATATTAGGTTGCAAATATGGGCAGAGAATTTTTATGTTTACCAAGTTTACATATATTTCTGCAAGCTTGCTACAATCTTCTAGTGGCACTACTACACTAACACAATCTTCCCTTTGTGTGCCCAAAAAAATCTTCCGAAGATTTCCATTATGTTCCTGTAGCACTACATGTAGTTGACGAAAAGGGAAAACCACAGAGTCTACTAACGAATTTACCCATAGGATTGGTAGCCATCGAGGTGTTTGAACTTGTGTATACAGTTCATTACCTGATTTGGTCTAGTAGGTGTGAATGGGTCATCGAATCATAATTCAATTGTGTTCAATAGTTTTATTGTGTTGTCATTGACTTGATCCAGTCAATTATTTGATCTAGTAAAGGTCAACTTATCCTCTAGCAACATATGAACTCATTAACATCTAAGTGATCCTTTAATTTGGCCCTTGTGGTTATGGAATGCATTATCTCTTGAACTAGTTTGATCTAAGGTTTAAAAACTTTGATTAAGTAGCTTGATCAAGTCAAAATTGATCTTTGGGAAATCAATTTAAAGGTGCCTACCATGGATCAATTTGAAGTTTTGTTGCAAAGCATACCCCCGACCAATTGCAAAATTTTGCGTGAACCAACAAATGAATAACTAGAGTTATTATGCATCATGTCATATAGTATGTTTTTGCATAAGCCTTGATTTGATCGAGAGATTTGTGAATGGAAATAGTATTAATGCAATTTTAAGCCTATGTGTTGGGTTTTTGAGGGTGCAAATGAGAAAATGTGTGTTGATGTAGATGTGTGTGAACATCTAAAGTAGATGATGGAGTGATGGTTGATATGATACTTGATGTGAAAACAAAGTGTGATCTATCTAAGAATTTAAGTGTTGTGTGTTTGTATTGTTGATGTTGTTTGCACGGAATATTTTGTTTTGATATATTAATGATCCTAATGTTGTATGTATTGTTATCCAGAGTCTTGTATGGAGGAAAAAGTGAGATTTGAAGTCATTACAACATTGATGTCTACAAAGAGTGACGCTTTACTAGTCTTCAATATTAGTTGATGCCAATTGTTTCCATGCATTTGTTTTAATCCATGTAATGCATTGTTGTATGTTATGGTTTATATGTATATTACTACTATTAGAGTTGCTCATTGTTGAGGACAATTATTATATTGAGAGAGTATGATGTTGTATTTATTGATGTATTGGGTCTACTTAGGTAGTGATATCTGAGCATGATTTATCTTGTAGTGATTAAGAGTATGGATGATATTAAGTGTTGGTGAGTTAGAGAGTGTTGTCAAGGGTTGATATATGTTTAAGATGAGCTACTAGGCTTTGTAGCAGATTTGTGTTGTAGAGAGGTTTCATGCTTAAGTGTTTTGTGTTATTGATGAGCATAAATTCTTTGTGGGTCCAGTGTGAAAAGAGATGAAATGAGGCCTACAAATTTTTGCATTGAGATATGTGGGCCCAGTCTGAAAATGTATGAAATGGGGTCCACAAGGATTTGAAGGTTGGGGCCTTCAATGGTAAAGTGGTGGCTTATTGATTCAAGGGTGGTGGATTCCTTCGCGTTGTGGCCTGAAAACTTGGGAGTGGTGGTTTCCCTTAGGTGGTGACCTGATAAACTATTGGAGGTAGGGGCCTCCAATAAGTTAGGGCCTACAACAGGATGGGGCATGTGTATCGTGGAGGAAGTGGTGGCTTTCATCAAGTACTGACCTGAAGTGAGTGGTCGCTCACATGCATCTCAAGTTGGGGCTTGCACACAATTGGTGGCTAGTGCATTATGTAAAGAAGATATTGATTAATAATAAGAAGAAGCAAAAGAAAAAGAAGACTGTGGTTTTTCTTCCATAAGGGTTTCCATGTAACAACTAGTGTTCATCTGTTGATGTGTTTCTCTTATATGCCTTTGATTTTTTATATGTTTCTCATGGTTTACTTGTCTACATGCAATGTTTCTCTTATTATATAATGCATTGTGTTTAGATATATTTATATTGTGTTGCTATCATTGTATGATCAATTAATGTGAAAGAAAGGTAAAACGAAGGTAAGATGATCTGTTATGAACAATATTGATTCACCTCCCCATCTCAGTATTTTCAAGCTCCCAATAATTGGTATCATATTGAGTTTCTTCAGGTGTACCTTCACAGCTGGAAGGTATATCTAGTGTAGTTTTGAATTTTCTTCCAGATAGATCCTTAAGGAGTGCCTTTGATCAGTGCTTCAGACATCCAAGAATGGAAAGAAAAGGTTAAATCTAAGTCATATGCTTATGTATCTGATGTTTGGAAGTTAGTGTGTGAAGGTTATGGTAAATATCATACCTCAACGAAAGTGATGCAGCAAAATTCCCAAGCAACTTGCGTGATCTATGACAATATCCACAATGCATATTTGGAGAAGATAGTAGATCTGGCAATTTCTAAAGACATATGGGATAGATTGCATATATTTTTTGGAGGAGAAAATAGTGGCATCAATGGAGATTTGGATAAGAAGAAAATAAAGAAGAAAAATAAGGGATCTCAAAAGACAAAGTCTTAGCTCAATGAGATACATCCCCCTTGTGTGAATGGACCAATTGTTAAAATTGAAAACTAGGACCAAATTCAACTTTAGATAGCTCATTTGATGGACATTATGATTGCATTTAATTCCTATTTTCGAGAGGACAAAAATCAACCTAAATATCATCAAATTTGGACAAGGGAATGTGTTCTTATGAAGAAAAGCCCACATATACACATTTGGACAGGTCGACCCTAATGGTAATTGGTCACCCTCGGAAGCTTATAAATAAAAATGACCTCAAGATCATTTTGACATCACCAAGAATCTTATTCTTCTTTTCTTCATGGATTGGTTCACACAGGTCTAAGGTTGGGTCGACAAAAGAAGTTCACAAAGATTTGAAATTATAGGGTCCAAAGCTCACATTTGTTTCTTATGTTTTGGGCTACAGTGGATGGCTTGTCAAAGGATAAATTCAGCTGCAGTCACTAGCTCGCAGGCTCAAGGGAGCTAATGGAATCTCTTAGTAGTTTGCATATCGCCTCCTCCCTACGGTTGGAAAGTTGGACTAAAATTTGACCGTTAACCGAGGTTGACCGCATACAGGAAAAGTTGTCTCTGATATATATTGATGCTAGAAACATATTTCTAAAAGTTTTGGCATATTTTGTTGGATGATATTGTATTGGGCTCATTTAACTCTCTGGTGAACATTTTATGACAAGCTAATAGAAGAATAATTTCAAAGGGTTTTCCCCCTTGTTGGGTTTTCCCCTAGTCTTTGACCAAACCTGGTGTCTCTTATTGATGTGTTGATTGTCTCCTTTGTCATTGTGTTTATTTTTCAATCTTCAATTACTATTGATTATTGGAAAGATTATTTGTTATTAGAAATATTGCTAATTCAAGAATTGAATTGAGCTAAAGTAATTGAAACAACATTGAAAAATCTGAAAATGTAACATGGTATCAGAGCTAAGGTGAAGGACAAGCCCAAAAGGAGAAAATTATTGAAGCATCATATTTGGAAAGTTTAAGGGGCCAAACTATTCAAGTCAATATGTCTTCCTTCTTCAAGGAAAATGAGAAGTTGGGTGACTCATCTAATTTTGTTGCATGGAAATTTAGGTTGGAGATCATAGTTGATAACAGTGATGTTTTGGATTACATTCAAGGAAAAGTGCTTGAGCCTCTAGAGAATGCTTCTACTACTATCAAGAATAGGCACAATAAAGGTGAGTTAAAAGAAAAACAAATTATAGTTGATGGTTTACAAGATAATTTACTTGCATATGTTGGAAATTTGAGGAAGTCTAAGGACATGTATGATAAGATAGTTGAAATGTATGACGTCAACAATTTGAATGAAATCATCTCCTTGAAATATCAACTCAAAGACACAAATATGAACAAAGGGGAGTATGTGAAATTCTACATTATGAGGATATCTTGTCTTAGAGATTAATTGCAAAGAGTTGGGGAATCTGTGCCTGACTGAGAATAAAGGAGGAGGAGCGGATAAAGGAGAAGCCACAGTGGTTATGGAAAAACTAAATTATAACTCTAATATGAAATACTACGTCTATAATAGTGGTAGTTACAAGAAACTGCAACATAATCCTATTTCAAATAGTATTAAGGATTTCAAGCAAACCATCAAAGAATCAAATTGGATGATTGTCTAAAAAATAGGTTAACTCCATGTAATGAGACCACCCTAAGGATTTATGGCCTTTTGAAGATTCACAAAGAAATGATCCCCTTAAGACCTATTTTAAGTACCATTTTCTCTCCCACGTATATTTTTAGCCAAGTATGTCGCCGGCATTCTTAGCCCTCTTATTGGTAACACTGATTCTTACAGTAAAGATTCCAAGCATTTTGTTAATATAATTAAGGATGAAAAATATGACTCTGAGGAGTTTTGATGTTGTCTCATTATTTACCAAAATTCCTCTTAATGAAGCAATTGAATTTGTCAATATTGTTACTGACCCCCAAATGGCTAAGATCATTAATATTTGCCCAGTTTTCGAGGGTAATTCTTTGATAAAACCGCTAGTGTAGCAATGGGCTCCCCCTTATCACCTATTGTCACCAATATTTTCATGGAAAGGTCTGAGAAAAAGTCCATCAACCCTTACCCCTTGAAACCAAAAATATGGAAGAGGTATGTGGATGACACAAATGTAAAATGGCCCCATGGTAAATTGGAACTTGATAAGTTTTTGGAACATTTGAATGAAATTTCTGAGGATATAAAATTTACCAAGGATCTCGAAGAGAATAATACCATTTCGTTCCTTGATGTTATCCTCATAAAAAAGGATGACGAAATCATAGGACACCAGGTATATAGGAAGAAAATTCACACAAACAACTATCTACTTGTTGGTTCTCACCATCATCCAACATAGAAGATGGGGATCCTCAATATATTGACACTAGGACTTCAAGATTATCCGACAAAGAGAATTTCCAGCAAGAAATTCATAATTTTACTAAATTTTTTCTGGATATTGGATATAATTATAGAGACATTGGTAGAGCTATCAAAAGAGCCACTAAGAACTATCTTCCTCCTAATTCCCCTCCCCCTAAGGGAAAATATTTTCTCCCATACATTTGTGGCACCATTGAAAAAATTGCGAAGGTCCTTAAAAGAAGTGGTATTATCACATCATTCAAATCCCTTGGGACCATTCGACACAAAATGAGATTCGTTAAAGACAAGGTTAACTATTTTCAATTTAAAGGGATTTACAAGAATAACTTCTCTTATGGAATGTCCTACATTGGGGAGATTGGTTGATCATTCAGAATCAGACTCAAAGAACATGGTGCATACATTACGAAAGAAAGAATCCTCTCCTCTACCCTTGAGGAACATTCATCCAAAACTAAACACTACTTGTGCCTTGAAGACACCAAAATTATTGCTAAAGAAGATAATTATTTTAAGACCAAGTTCAAAGAAGCTTTGGAAATCATTAAGCACCCCAATAATAGTGATATTGATGGGGGCACTAGGGTTAGTAATAGTTGGATTCCTTTACTTTCTCACATCTAATCTTCCCTCCTCTTTTCCCTCTTCCTCTTCCCTCTTTGAGTCAAATCTCCCCTTCATTTCCCCTATTTTTCCTCTCTTTCTTGTTCTCCGCCTTAGTTTTTTCTTCTCTCCCTTATTCCTTTTTGTTCCTCTTTTTCATCCTTTCCCTCTATTTTATTTTATTATTACTCTATTTTATTTAATTGTTTTATTTTATTTTATTTTATTTAATTATTATGTGTTTTATTCATTCGTTTATAATGTCATTTTCTTTCCTTATCCTTCTCAATTTCTTCCATTATTTTATTTTATTTTATTTATTATTGCATGTTTTATTCATTTGTTTGTATTGTCATTTATTCCTCTATCCTTCTCAATTTTTTCCATTATTTTATTTTGTATTTTATTTTATTTACTTCCATTGTCTATTCCTTTTGGTTAATTAATTAATTATTTTTATTTTATTTTATTGTTTCTTGTTTATTCATTTCACCTCTTTATTCTAGCCATATATTTTATATTACCACTAATTATGGATTTATTTATTTTTATTTTAACTTTAAACTTTAATTTTATGGTGTCTTGTGTATTTATTTTATTATTTTTATTTTGATTTTATTTAATTTGATTTTGTTTACTTATTATTATACATCCTCTTTATTATTCTTCTTACTATTCTTGTTCTCTTGTTATTATTTATTTTATTTTATTTCCTTTTCTTATTTGGTCTACTGTCTTACTTAATTGTTTCTCCCTCTCCTTCATATTGTCCTTTATATTTATCCTAAATCAATTTACCTTCCTCTCTCTTCTCTCGACAATCTCGTCTTGATGATGAGTCATGTTTGTGACTCGAAACGTAGACCAAAAATGACAGTTGTGGATATAACTCTGGAACATCATTATTCAATTCTTAACCACATAAACCTCCAAACATCAGTGGTAATCTTGCACAGAGGGGATACTTGAACATGTGTCGTCTACTCAAGAAGGCCAAAATCAAAATTGAGAGAATTGTGAATTTATCATTTCTCAAACAGTGTTGTGATTTTAGACTTACACCCCCCTTCACCTACATCAAACACAAGATTCACAATAGTCATAACGATAAAGCATTTTCTAGATTGAGCATGGCATTAATTTGCAGTGAACTAATAAGAACTCGAGCTGCATTAAATCATACAATCTGCACTTAAAACTTGTAAGCATCATCCAATTTGACCTTTGGCACGTGATCGATGCCTTTTCCTCCCTGAAAGCCTATAAGGAAGGATTTATTGCTAGAAATTAGTAGTCCCATAAAATCAATAAACTGGAATTTGCTATGAAGAATCGTATAAAATGGAACCCGATCCCAACCGATATTCGTGCAACATGCTCCAAAATTTGCAATACCCCAACAGGTAGCGAATTTGTGTCTAATCATGGTGATGGTAATAAAAGCATTAAGTTTGCAGAAGATAACAACACAGTCGACATCAATGTATCTGCAGAAAAGAAGATCGTCGCCTTTATTTCAAACCCGAGCAGTAACGCATTTAATTATCCAAACAATGACAATGGTACACTGACTGTTGGGATTGATGTTGGACCTGAGACAGCAAGAACGTTTTGTGACTCGGGTGCAAATCAACAATATCATTCTCCAGACAGTGATAATGGAAACCAAAATGTTGGGAATGACATTGGGTTTGAGGCATATGCAAATGTATTTTGTGACTCACGTGATAGGCAACTGCTACATTCTCTGGTATCTACTGCTGAGAACAATTCTAGTTTTAATTCTAATACGTTGATTGAAGAAATTGGAAATAATGACTCTCCTTCATAAAGAAACTATGAGCCTTCCTCCTCTCGAGCGACTATAAATATTAACCCTACCTTAAATAATAAAGTGGTCAACATTTCTTCACATTATTTAACCAATGATCAACTCGAAGTGCTCAATAAAGGCACCGGGTTCACTATTGTCCCAAGAAGAATACCCTTTGAAAGCATCATCTGTAATGTAGAGGATGGTATTCAAGGTTCAAATGATATATATAAGGAACATATTCATTAGGATTGCGCTCTCATCATGAGAAAATATAAACCTCCAAAACCCACTCTAAATCCTAGACTTTTAATTCCTCATAAAAACTTAAGGAATAATGATAGCATTGTTACTTTTGTTGATCTAAAGATATTTTGAGGTTGTCATTGATGTCAACCAAGCAGCACCAAGGGCTACCCTGAAATTGCAAGGTAATTTTGACTTGACAAATTACTCTATTTTGAGTCAAGGATCTTCTAGATAGATTCTAATCATCGAGATGTTTCCATTGATATATGGCAAGCCAAGTAATTCTTCACGGTTTGAGAGATATTCATGTTCGAAGTTAGTAACCCCAGTTAGTGGGCTAAAAACCCTATGGAGTTGTGGCATGGCACTCATGATTGGTTTTTTTCATTGAATATCCATTAATTAATAATTTTTTAAGCTCCTAAAATCCCTCCAACATTCTTTATAGAAGCCCCTCTCAACTCTATAAAAAAATCTCATATATCCTCCAAATGTAGTGATCGTGGCATTTTTGCTATAACATCATTTCTGTTAAGTCTTAGATTCTGAAATTAAAACCCATTTGATTCATAATCTTGATGAACATCGTGACTAAATTTACGATCTTGGTTTGCTATATTTTTGGAGATATGATCTATGGACATTAGGATTTTTGTAGGCTGCCGAATTTTATCTCAAAGAAGTGACCTTGGGAAAATCGTCATAACACTCTGTTTGAGAAGAGGATTGGAATTCTATAAAAAGTGGTTGATAGTGCATGGACTTTAGTTTTCTGTGTATCAATTTAAGAGCCGAAGGAGAAAACTGTGACATGTGGCACGCCGTACAAGTTCGTTCTACTGAACTAGTCCATAATTAGGTCATTGTGAGAGATTGGGCATAAATTTGCCTTGAAGAGTCCAAATCGGGTCAGACCCATGGCATTGGAAAGAAGACTCAGAGGGCTTCTATAGGATCGAAGATCATATGTTGGGGATCTAAAATCATAGAGATACATCAGATTAAATATCATGCTCCTAGAAGGCAAGAAAGCCTAGATCAAGTGTTTTTAAGGGGTGCAAGGGACCAGACTTTCTAGGGCAACAAAGAGCAAGGTACAGCAAAATCATGCATCAAAGGTAAGATACAGGTAAGTATCTTCTATATATGCATGTTCATCTCTTAATTTCATTAGGTTCTTTGTATTCTAATTTGTTGTTTTTGCTTAGCACTGAAATATTCTCTACAGGACGAGGTAAGTTTGCTATTATCATGTCATGGGTATTTCCTTGAAGAATTTTTGTAGGTATTATATATTCATCAAGAGAAGACAAAATGCAGAATATAATGTTCTAAAGAATGAGAGAGGGTAGCATGACAAGAGCAGCAATCAAGGTGCAGAACAGTAGCAAGAAGTTCACCACATGAAGTCTTCAAGTGGGTAGTACTACATACAGACACTATAAAAGTATCATTGTACAGATTCATTGTAAAAGAATCTTTGTAAAAGTTGTACAAGTGTCTATCTTCCAAGAGTTGAAAAGGCAATGCCGGGAGGTGTAAGATCATCATTAGGTGGTTGTGTCATAGTTGGGGTTATGGTCTAGTGTGTCTTCTTCTTCTACATCATTCTATATCATTGTAAAGTGGATCATTTTCCATTGTACGAGAGTCCATTATTCTTTTACTCTTCTATAGGGTGGTAGGGTGGTGCTAGGCTGGTGTATGAAGTCACCAATAGGTTCAAGCCTATGAAAACTTTAGGGTGATAGGGTGGTGCTAGGATGAGTTGTAGCTCATTGGGTGTTGGGGCATCCGTTTAGTTGACTACTGAAGAATCTCGGGCGTTGGAGCGTCCATCTAGTGGGAGCTGGAGAAGAATGATTTTCTAGATTCTAGGAAGTTGGAGCTTTCTTTTCAATTGGAGTTGAAGATTAAAGAATTATTAGGAAAGCTTTCAGTGGTTTTTGACCCAGAGGGGGTTTTCCACCTAATTTTTTTATGCCTCCCGTGTTATTTTATTCACTGTTGTTACTGCATAAACATCAATGATAATTGAAGATTAACTAATGCTATGAAAATATTTAAAAGTGCTAATTGCTAAGGAATGTTGATTCACCCCCCCAGTATTTTCCAACAATTGGTATCAGAGCTTAGTTCCTTCAATAGCAGTTTAACAACTGGAAGGAGATCATGAAGCATACCAAGAATGGTGTACCTCTATTCAATGAAAATAATTATGCACTCTGGAAAGGAAGAACAGAGGTCTATGTCTTGGCACAAGCTTACGAAGTAGGAGACACTGTTCGGAAGAAAATGTTATATCAAAATAGAAGACCAAAAGTTGGGTAAGTTTGAATCGCGTGTTGATGAAGGCATCTTTGTTGGTTACTCACGCAAAACAAAGACCTATAAATTCTATAATATAAGATGAAAACAGATAGTGGAGAGCATAAATGTTACATTTGACGAAGATAGTGTTCTAACAAATAATGATGAGGATCTAGAATCTTTTAAACTTGAGAAAGAGGCTGAAAAAGGTATAGATAAAATTCTAGAACAAGTAGCAAATGTCAACCAGGAAGAAGTAAGTAATGATCAAAAAGATATACAGGAACAACAACAAGAAGCTCCTCCAAAGAGAACAAAAGAATGGATTCAAAAGAACCATCCATCAAATCAAATCATTGGTGACATAAATGGAGCAATTGGAACAAGAAAAGGTCGACAGCTTCGTTCATCACAACAAGCTCAAGTAAGCCAACCAAAATGAACATTGGGTAGCAGCTATGAATGAAGAATTGGATCAAATCGAGAAGAATAACACCTGGGAATTAGTTCCATGACCAAACGATAAAAAATTCATTGGGACTAAATGGGTGTTCAGTAACAAATTGAATGAAGATGGATAGGTTACCAGAAACAAAGCAAGATTGGTTTGCAAAGGCTATGCACAAGTGGAAGGAATTGATTTCGACCAAACATTTGCACCAATTGCCAGAATGGAAGCCATCTGGATGTTTCTCGCTTATGTGTGCTCAAGAAAAATAAAAGTCTACCAAATGGATGTTAAGTCAACATTTCTGAATGGAAAATTAGAAGAAGAAGTTTACATTGAACAACCTGAAGGTTTTCTACTATCAGAAAAAGAAGACTATGTTTGCAGGTTAAAGAAGGCTCTGTGTGGTCTCAAGCAGGCTCCTAGAGCATGGTATGCTCATCTTGATGGATATCTATGTCAATAAGGGTTCAAGAGAGGTACTATGAATAGCAATCTTTATGTACAAATAGATAAGGATAATTTAACAACCATTGAGGTATATCTAGATGATATAATCTTTGGTAGCAATGATGATCGACTAAGTAAGAACTTTGCTACAAAGATGCAAAGTGAGTTCGAGATGTCTTTACTTGGTGAGTTGACATACTTCTTAGGGCTTCAAATATCTCCGCAAGAGAAAGGAATATTTATATGTCAAGCCAAGCACATCAAGGAAATGCTCAAGAAATTCAAAATTGAAGATTGCAAACCCATCCTTACTTCGATGGTAACAGGTTGCAAATTGAGCATAGACAACTCATCTAAGGATGTGGATCAAAGGTTGTACAGATATATGATTGGTATTCTTCTATATCTAACAGCCTCCCGACTAGATGTTATGCAAGCAGTTGGACAAGTAGCAAGATTCCAAGCAACACTAAAAGAATCGCATATTATTGCCATCAAAAGAATTCTTCGATATCTAAAGGGCATAATAGAATATAGCTTGTGTTATCCCAAGGGAAACAATCTCATTATTCAAGCCATTACAGATGCATATTGGGTAGGAAGCATTGATGATCGTAAGAGTACTAGTGGAGCAGCATTCTATATAGGTGGTTGTCTTGTATCATGGTTGAGCAAAAAGAAAACCTCAATCTCGTTATCTACAATGGAAGAAGAATACATCATAGCAGCAACTTGTTGTACTTAAGTCATTTCGATGAAACAAACTTTGCAAGATCTTCAGGTACAATTCAGTGAGCCTATTGACAGCACCAATGCCACAAGCATCTCCAAAAATCCCGTCATGCATTAAAAAAAAAAACACATTCTGATAAAATATCATTTTGTTAGAGAACAAGTCGCTGAAAATAATATCAAACTTGAATATGTTGGTACAAAAGAACAAATTTCTGATATCTTCACTAAAACTTTACCTCATGAAGAATTTGAATATCTTCACCAGAAGCTTAAGATTATCCCAAGTTCTCATTAGATTTTCCTTATTTAGAAAATAAAAGGGGGTGGAAGTGTGTACAGGTCCACAGGATGGTTGTGTGTCATGGGTAGTTATACTTTTCCATTGATGTCAAAGGGGGAGAGAAGGTAGTAGGAAGTGGTGCCCTGATCGCAGGGGGAGTACTTGTCTTTCCTTCAATGCCAAAGGGGGAGATTGTTGATCTAAAGATGATCTGAGGTTGTCATTGATGTCAACCCAAGCAGCACCAGGGGCTACCCTGATATTGCAAGGGAATTTTGACTTGAAAACTTACTCTATTTTGAGTCAAGGATCTTCTAGATAGATTCTACTCGTTAAGATGTTTCCATTGATATATGGCACACCAACTATTTCTTCACAGTTTGAGAGATATTCATATTTGAAGTTAGTAACCCCAGTTAATGGGCTAAAAACCTATGGGGTTGTGGCATGGCACTCATAATTGGTTTTTCTCATTGAATAGTCATTAATTAATAATTTTTTAATATTCTAAACATTCTCTATAGAAGCCCCTCTCAACCCTATAAAAATAAATCTCATATATCCTCCAAATGTAGTGATCATGGCATTTTCACTATAACTTCATTTCTATGAAGTCTTAGATTCTAAAATTAAAACCCATTTGATTCACAATCCTGATGAATATTGTGACAAAATTTCAGATATTTGTTCACTATATTTCCAGAGATATGATATGTGGAAGTTAGGGTTTTTACAGTCTGCCAAATTTCATCTCAAAGAAGTGACCTTGGGACAATCGTCATAACTCTCTCTATGAGAAGAGGATTAGAATTCTGTAGAACTTGGTGGATAGTGAATAGACTGTTGTTTTTTTTATATCAATTTCAGAGCCGAAGCAAGAAACTGTGGCACATGGCATGTCGTACAAGTTATCTCTACTGAACTAGTCCATAATTAGGTCATTGTGAGAGATTGGGCATAACTTTTCCTTGAAGAGTTCAAATCGAGTCAGACCAGTGGCATTGGAAAGAAGACTTAGAGGGATTCTATAAGACCAAAGCTCACATGTTGGGAATCTAAAATCAGAGAGATACATCAGATTAAATATCGTGCTCCTAGAAGGCAAGAAAAACTAGATCAAGTGTTGTCAAGGGGTGAAAAGGACCAGACTTTCTAGGGAAGCAAAGAGCAAGGTGCAGCAAAATGATGTAGCAAAGGTAAGATACAGGTAAGTATCTTCTATATATGCATGTTCATCTCTTAATTGCATTAGGTTCTTTTTATTCTAATTTGTTTTTTTTGTTTAGCACTGACATATTCTCTACAGGATGAGGTAAGTTTTGATATTAGAATTTCATGGGTATTTCCTTGAAGACTTTTTGTAGGTATTATATATTCATCAACAGAAGAATCAATGCATAATACAATGTTCTGAAGAATGAGAAAGAAAGCATGAAAAGAGCAACAATCAAGGTGTAGAACAGCAACAAGAAGTTCACCACATGAAGTCTTCAAGTGGGCAACACTGCATACAAACATTGTAAAAGTATCATTGTACAGAGTCATTCTAAAAGCATCTTTGTAAAATTTGTACAAGTGTCTATCTTCCAAGAGTTGAAGAGGTAGTGTCGGGAGGTGTAAGATCATCATTAGGTGGTTGTGTCATAGTTGGGGTTATGGTCTAGTGTGTCGTGTTCTTCTACATAATTTTATATCATTATAAAGTGGACCACTTTCCCTAGTATGGGAGTCCATTCTTCTTTTATTCTTCTATAGGGTGGTAGGGTGGTGCATGAAGTGACCAATAGGTTCAAGCCTATGAAAACTTCAGTGGGGTAGGGTGGTGATAGGGTGAGTTGTAGCTCATTGGGTGTTGGGGCATCTGTTCAGTTGACTACTGAAGAATCTCGGGAGTTGGAGCCTCCATCTAGTGGGAGTTGGAGAAGAATTATTTTCTAGATTCTAGGAAGTTGGATCTTTCTTTTCAATTGGAGTTGAAGATTGAAGAATTATTAGAAAAGCATTCGGTGGTTTTTGAACCGGAGAGGGTTTTCCACCCAAAGTTTGTGTGCCTCCTATGTTATTTTAATCACTGTTGTAACTACATAAACGTTAATGATAATTGAAGATTAACTAATGCTATGAAAAGATTTAAAAGTGCTAACTGCTAAGGAATATTAATTCACACCCCCCCCCCCCCTCCTTAGTATTTTCCAACATTTAAAATCAAATAAAGGAGGAGCCATGGTGGTTATGGACAGAATGGATTATAACTCTAAGATGAAAGACCACCTCTATAAAATTGGTAGTTACAAGAAATTACAACATAATCCTATTTCAAAGATTATTAACGATGTCAAGAAATCCATCAAACAATAAAATTTGGATGACTATCTAAAAAAGAAGTTAACTCCATGTAATGAGATCACCCCAAGGATTTATGGCCTTCCAAAGATTCAAAAACAAATTATCCCCTTAATACCTATTGTAAATACCATTGTCTCTCCCAAGTATATGTTAGCCAAGTATGTTGTCAGTATTCTTAGTCCTCTTGTTGGTAACACTAATTCTTACATTAAAGATTCCAAGATTTTTGTTGATGTAATTAAGGATAAAAAAATGTGACTCTAAGGATTTAATTTTGAGTTTTGACATTGTCTCATTATTTACCAAAATCCCTCTTAATAAAGCAATTGAAATTGTCAAGAGTGTTACTGACCCCCAAATGGCTAATCTTGCTGAGATTTTCCTTAGATCAACCTTTTTCAGTGTTCAAAGGAATTATTTGAGGAAACCACTGGTGTAGCAATGGGCCCCCCCTTATCACCCATTGTCGGCAATATTTTCACAGAAATGTTTGAGAAAAATGCCATAAAATCTTACCCCTTGAAACCAAACATATGGAAGAGGTATGTGGATGACACAAATGTAAAATGGCCCCATAGTAAATTGGAACTTGATAAGTTTTTGGAACATCTAAACAAAATTTCTAAGAATATTAAATTTACCATGGAGCTCAAAGAGAATAACAGCATTCCCTTCTTTGATGTTCTCCTCATCAAAAAGGTTGACAGAAGCATAGGACACCAAGTATACATGAAGAAAATTCACATAGACAACTATCTACATGTTGATTCTCACCGTCATCCAACATAGAAGATGGGAATCCTAAATACATTGATCACTAGGGCTTCAATATTATCTGACAAAGAGAATTTCCAACAAGAAATAAATCATCTTACTAAAGTTTTTCTGGATATTGGATATAATTACAGAGACATTGGCAGAGTGTTTGTTCAATTTAGTGTCCTAAATTGCTCTACATAAATTATCAATCTGGATATCGTAAATTGATGAAGTGTAGTGCATTGTTTGTGCTAGATAACATTTCTTGCTTCGTTGTTTTTGTGTTTTATGTTATTTTGGGGGGTTTTGGGTCTTTTAATACCTAATGATTTACAATGTAATTATCGAAAACTTGAGTCTAACTTTTGTAAGGACTACTCAAAATCTAAAAATGAAAACAGAGCTTTTAAGGAAGAAATGAAAATAGAGCTAAGACAAACTTGGAAGCAAAGCTTAAGAAAGAAATGAAAACAGAGTTTGTATTCCTATTTTACCATTATTTCCAAATCATGATTTAAGAACTGAAAGTGAAATTTGTAACTGATGCCTAACTAATTACAGAAATAAAACTAAATGAAATACTTAGTTTCTCCGCATCTCAATTTTGGGAGAAAGTCTCCTTGGGATGACATTTGAGGAATTTTGTACTTCATTACTCTAACAAAAAGCAACTACAGAGATGTAGCAAAGGCTTATTGCATAAAGTAAATGCTCAACCACTTAGTTTAGGATGAGTTATCAACTTGAAGGTTTTTTTAGAGACATTCATTAACACCATGAGTTAGTAAACTTTAAAAATAAAATGGCAAAGACAATAAATGGCATTGATCAGCTTAATTGAGAATTTAAAGACTAGTAAAATAGTGAATTAAGAAAACTAGATTACATTACTAAACTTCATCTTCTAACTACTGATAAAAGCTAAAAAGAGATCAAGCAAATGGAAGCTACCCCAAATTATAAACACCATTAATAAGAAAATGATGAAAATTGCATTATAAACATGGTTAGCAAGAAAATGGTTATAAACACTGTGAAAGGAAATGATGAATTTACAGTTAACAGGAAGAAGAGAAATAAAATGAAATGAAACCTTCTTTAGTGCAAAGGCCCTCTGCAACTGAGTAGGCTACGCTAGCTCAATCAACTCCAAGAAAACTCCTTCAAGCTTTGATAAAACATGCAGTCTTCATATTAAAAACAGGGACAAAAATGCCCATAAATTACAGAGTTTGGAATTTTGATTACATAATAAAGCTATCACTATATCTAATAATTTCCTCAGTTCTTTACACATGTATTTATAAGAAAACCATACAATTGTTTGTGGAGAAAAATATGCTACATTCAAAACACGTAGAAGACAGGTATGTAGAATTTCTCCCTCGGCTGTTGGAGACATAAATCCAAGATGGTGGTTGTTGGATTCAGTTGCACAGGTGGCTATTGGAGTCCATAAGTTCAGGTAGTTGTTTCGGATAATGCTTCCCATGATTGTGAAACGTGTTAGTTAACCACGAAACAGAGTCCTGTTACCTTCGTTCTCTTCATTTGACTTCTCCATTGATCGTATTCATATACCAACTTCCTTGTCGACCTGGGCTAGGTGAATTGGACAGGGTCCATGTCACGATGATTTCCAAGTTGCCCATGTAATTAGTTTCTCCTTCTGCCACTTGGAACCTGTTAAATAATGAAGGTAGTTGCAGAACAGCCGATTAGCTGCAGAATAGGCTATGTTCCATAGATAATATACAAAAATTTATTGAAACAGCAAAACATAAAAGCATAATATGTAAACCACTAAATGTCCTCCTTAAGACAGTATATACTGATCATTGGTGATGAGAATGCATCTTTCTCATGGAAAAACAAAGAAAAGGAATGAGAAGAGTTGCTAGGGAGAGAGTAAGTTTGAGACTCAACATACCCCCACTGTAAAATTATTGCATGTCCCCATGCAATCTTGCCAAAACTGTGAACTCTTTTTTTTTATTGCATCTGCTCATAAACTTCTGCCAATACATCTAACTTCCTTCTCTTGCTCTTCTTTGAAGTGACAACCATCCTTGGTTTCTTTATGAGAAGTCTGTATTTGAGGTTGATCACTGTGTTGTTCAAGTTCCTATTCTTCCTCTTTAACTTCCTATTTTTATTGTACCATAGGCCTAGTTGCAGTAGGGTATTATCATGAATGGCCTTATTCAATTTGCTTTGTTCCTTTAGGGCTTTATTTTCTTTCTTAATGTGCATGTTCAATATCTCGAACTAATATATTTCTTGTTTGAGTGTGTCAGTTAGAGGTTCTTGTGGATTGACAGGTTGTTTTGGATTGGATAAAGAACCTGGATCCTTTAAGGCATTTTTCTTCTCCAGTGATTTTATGTAATCATAAATTTGTTGTTGAATTAGATCTATGCCCGAGGATCCTCTACTAGGGTTGCCTTCAAAATAATGTCTAGGAGAGTTTTGAAGCCTGTATGTAAGTGGAATATTTTCAAGAGATGATGCTGGGGTTTCTCCTTCCAGGTTGATGAACTCTATTTCCTTTGATGACACCTTCTTTACCATTCCTTTGAGCCTAGAGCTTCTTCTAAGGGGTTTTATGTTCTCCTCCTTTGCACCCTTTTTCTCTTTTCCTATATTTTCCTTCCCCTTGATTTGTCTCTTAATCTCTGTCAATTTTTCAAAGATTGGTTTTTCATCATCTGGTTGTAGTGGTGATTCAGGTGTGTTCTCAGTAATTCCACTAGCTTTCTGTTTTATCTTCTTCCTCTGCTTGATTTTCTTTCTGATCTCTGTGAATTTTTTCAGCGATTGGTTCTTCTTTATCATTTTTCTATAGTGGAGGCTCATCGTTACTTTGAATGGTGAGATTGGTCCTCTTTCTTCTAATCTTTCTGAGACTATCTTTTTCAAGAGATTCTGGTCTCTCATGGAAATGGTTTCTTATCAGAAAGTTTTCCCAGGTGTCCCCTATTTTCTTGAGATGATATTCAACCAGGATCTTGACCAATCCGTGGTGATACATGGTTGTTTCCAAATATTCTACTTTCTTCTGTACATTTGAAGCCATTATCCTTAGACTATTTAGGAGGAAGAAAGGGAGGTTGATGTCCCCATTGTCTAGAAAATTCATCAATAAATGTATATGATAAAGATACATACATCCAAATCTTCCCTCACATGTAATAAATTTTTGCAATATTAAAAGCATGCTTCTCCATTCATTTTTGGGTGCTGAAATAGGGATTCCTTTCCTAAACACAGTGACATCCATACTTGGGTTCTTGAGGAATACCTTCCATGATTCACTGTGGAATTCTTTGTTTTTGAACCACCTCTCACCAAGTCATGGTAGTTCTGTAACCTCTTCTATGTAGGATTCTGCTATTGCAAACTTGATGTCCCCAATATCCACTTCTGTACCATCAAAGGATCTAGCGAAAGATTTCGTGTTCTCCTTATGATATCCATCATACTTTTCAATGAACCTCAACCATCCAGTCTTCTACAGCATCTCCTTAAGTTGCAACAGTCTTCTAAATTTTTCCCCTACGGGCTCTGCCTTGATGACGAGTCCCATGATATTTGCTCTGTAGAATTTACTAATCTCAAAATTACTCTTTATTGTCTATGGAATGAGTGCTATTTAGGACATAGAATGCCTGTGTGTATGGAAATGGAGTAATTTGGTATTTGGAAACAGAATAACCGTGTATATGAAAACAGAATGATTGTGTATATGAAAACAGAATGACTGTGTATATGAAATGGCTACATGAATATGAGCGAGAAACTTAAGAGTTGGCATGTAATAAATAGACAGTAAGGGTTTAGAGAGTCGTAGATAGGTAGGCCACATCGTTATCTTGATTGTTAACAAGTGTAGCAAGTGTAGTTGTGGAGGACCATTTGAGTACAAGTTGTGAAGTTTGAAATGGAGATTGGTTATGAAAGAATCATTTAGACCACTTGTCATTAAAAGCAGAAGATATGGTGGATACATCGTGGTGGTCAAATAAAATGATGGTTAATTAAGGAGACATGTGATCATACATATTATACAAGCTTATGTTTTCAAATTGCTTTTTGAAATAAAGTTTTGCATTTACCTTTGGAACCTTTACCTTTTGCTTGCTAAAATTTTCCTTTGATGTTGAACCACAGGTGCCTTGAGCATGATTGGTCTTCAAAAAATTGAATTTTCCTTCAATTACCTGCATTTAAGATTTTATTATGAACTGTACACTTGTGCCTGAATTTTTAAACAAATTGTAGCTACAAAATCAGATTAGCTGCAGAACAGAATCAGCTACAAAATAGAATTAGTTGCAGAATATGAAACAAAAAGTGAAATATTGCTTATGGATCATGAATGAAATGGAAATGACTATGTAAGTGAAATGAAATGAGATCTAAGACAAGATGATAAATGGAATGGAGATGGAATGAATACTGAAGAAGGAAAAATGGAAAAATTTATTGATGAAACATGACAATGGGATGAAGTGAAACTGCAAAAGTAAAACAGAGTGAGGTGAGATGAGATGATAAATTTTTTCAGAATCTAAACTACAGAGTGACTATGGCTTTTTTTCACTACATATTATTGAAAGGAAATGGAAAATATAGGGTGTCAGAAACCTTTGATTTTCACCCTATATTTTTTGTATAAGTATGCCAATCAATGATTGGTTTTCAGCCTTATACAAATTTTATTATTATTATATGTATATGTATATGTATATGTATATGTATATGTATATGTATATAGTATATATATATATATATATATATATATATATATATATATATATATATATATATAATATATTATATATATATATATATATTAGGAAAAACTAAATTAGTGGAGAAGAAGGATTCTTCTTCACTAACTTCATTTCAAAATTGTCTTGGAAAATCTTAATGAACTTCTCCATTGAGATGGGTTTTTGATATATCTTTAAATTATGACCATTCACAAGAAGAGGAGTTTTATTTTCATCTATTTTTCTGATCCTCACTGCTCCATTACTAAAAAAAAAATTCAATCTCATATGGCCCAATCCAACAAGTTTGAAACTTCCCTTGAAAATCTTTAAATTTTGAATCAAATAACAACACCCAATCTCCCACTTGAAACCTCTTGCCCTTGATATATTTTTCATGCCATTTAGCCCTTTGTTGTTGGACTATACCAATCCTTTGAACTACATCTTGCCTGATTTCATCAAGTTCATTTAATTGCTCCAGCCTATGCTTTTGTGCCTCTGATAAATCTAGTCCCAATTGGACTTCCATCTTGAAAGTTCTGATTTGGAACTCTATAGGGAATAGGACCTGTTTCCCATAAACAAATTCATAGGGTGTATGTCTCGTTGTGTTCCTCCATGTAGTTCTATAGGCCCATAAGGCTTCAGGAAGCCTTTCTGCCCAATCTCTTCTATGTAGATGCACAGTCTTGGTGAGGATTCTTTCAATCACTTTAATTGTAGATTCCACTTGATCATTTTCTTGTGGATGATAGGGAGTAGACTTCCAATGCTTGATCTTGTATTCTTCCACAAACCTTTCAACCATTTTAGATGTGAATTGAGATCTCTGATCTGTCACAATTTTTCTTGGAACACCAAAATGAGTGAAGATGTCCTCAAAAAGAAAATTAATTACAGATTTTTCATTAGCAATAGGTAATGCTTTGGCTTCTACCCATTTAGTGACACAATCAATGCATACCAATATATACTTTTTCTACTTATATGGAGGATTAATTGGTCCAATAAAATCTAAGGCCCACTTTTCAAAGAGTTCAATGAGTACCTGAATTTGTAATGGCATTTCATTTGAGGGGGCAAGTTTCCCTACCCTTTGGCAGCTGTCACATCTCCTGACACATTCTTTAGCATCTTTGAATATGGATGGCCAATAATATCCTAAAGAAAGGATTTTATAGGTTGTCTTCTTGTCAACAAAGTGTCCACCACATGGTTCATCATGATATGCCTTAAGAATCTCGGGCATTTCATCTTCCCTGACACACCTTCTGATCATAAGATTTGGCCCTATTTTATACAATTCGTTAGTGATCCATGAATATCTTGTACTTTCTTGAATAATTTTTCTTTTCTCTCTAATGCAAAGGTAACTTCCCTATGACCAAGTAGTTAGCAACATCTGGAAACCAAAGAGTTTGAGTAGTTACTACAAAAAGATATTAATGAGGAAACTTATCTTCAACTGGAGAATCTTCTTTGGTATTTTGAATCTTGTACAAGAAATCAGCAACTGTGTTTTGTTTTCCAGGTCTATCTAACACAATAATGTTGAATTCTTGCAAAAGTAAAAGCCATCTTGTAACTCTTCCATTAGTAATAGGTTTATTCATCAAATATCTAATTGCAAAGTGACCTGTATGAACAAGGTTTCATAGCCTGTTATATAGTGTCTGAACTTGTTAATTGCATGAACAACAGCGAAAAATTCCTTTTCTGTCACAGTATAATTCAACTCAGTGGGAGTCAAATTCTTACTTGTATAGTAAATGGCATAAGGAATCAAATCTTTTTGTCCCAATACAGCTCCCAGAGATGTATCTGAAGCATTTGTGGAAATATGGAAAGGGATTTTCCAATTTGGACCTCTTAAAATGGGTGCTTCAGAATTTTTTGTTTTCAAGGTTTCAAATACCAACTGGCAATCATAATTCCAATTGAATTCACAATCTTTGGTGAGAAATTTAAAGAGTGGGGATGCTATTTTAGTGAAGATTTCTATAAATCTTCTATAGTACCCTGTAAATCCCTGAAAGCTTCTAACATCCTTTTGGCAAATTGGAATTGATAATTTAGAGATGACTTCAACTTTAGATTTGACAACTTTAATCCCATCTCCTAAAATATGATGTCCTAAAACAATACCTTCTGTAAACATCATAAAACATTTTTCATGGCTTAATGGAAGGTTTGTTTCTTTACATCTTTTAAGAACTTTTTCCAAATTTTCCAAAGCTTCTTCAAATGTATTCCCATAGACTGTAAAATCATCCTTATATACCTCTACACAATCATGTATAAGATCAAAAAACATTCCTAGTACCGCTCTTTGGAATGTTGCAGGTGCATTACATAACCCAAAAGGAAGCACTCGGTAAGTATAAGTTCCCCATGGACAAGTAAATGTGGTCTTATCCTGATCTTCAGGTGCTACCTGAATTTGATTATAACCACTAAAACCATCCAATAATGAGAAATACTTCTTACCTGCTAATGTATCTAACACTTGATCTATAAAAGGCAAAGGGAAATGATCTTTAAGGGTTGCTTTATTCAATTCTCGGTAATCAAAGCACACCCTCCATTTACCATTATTTTTAGGCATAATTACCAAAGGAGAGACCCATTGGCTATCTGAAATTGGGTAAATGAGGTTTACATTGTCTTTCATGTCGGTGTATTCCCATGCAAATGCAGCAGAATGTTTTTGTAATGTTTTGATTAACTCTTCTTGTTGTAGTTTCTCCAAGATTTTGTTTATGTTTAATTTCCTACCTGGAAAAACTTCAATTGTAGAGCTACCAAACTCTTCCATAGAATAGAGAGACATCTGCCTAGATGACAAGTATTCAACATTAGATTTTTCTTGAAATGGCTCATGGTCATATTCTGAAGATGATTCAAAATTTTCCAATGTATTTAAAATTTGACTATCTTCACTAATTTCTGAAATAGTAAAGAGAGGTTGAATATCGTCTTCATCATATATCCATTCTTTCTCATCTATTTATGTGATTTCTTTTGCTGGAGGATATAAAGTAAATTTCTTTGTTGAATTACCATCAGAAATATACATGTCACTAGATCTACAACTAATAAAAGCATCAATTGTGGCCAGCCAAAGTCTTCCTAATATGAGTGGATGTCCTCTTAGATTTTTTTTGGGAGTTAGAATCATGAAATCAACAAGATATTCCCAAGAATATAGGGATACTGAAATATCTTCTAGCACACCATCTGGTTTGATTATTGATCTATCTGCTAGTTGCAGTAAGGTAGGTTTGTAAAGAATATTAGGAAGCTTGAGCTGCTCCATAATTTGTTTGCTCATGATGTTTATTGCTGCCCCTAAGTCAATCAATGTATTTGGAATTTAAAATCCATTGATATGTGTTTTCACAATTGGGCTTCCTAGATCCACATATTTTTGTATGGCAATTTTTCCCATCATTATGTCTACTTTTTTCCCTACCAGGTGAATTCTTTTTGTTTCTTTTGTTTTTCTTCCTGGTTTTTTTATACTCAACTCCTTTATTGTTTTGGCTAGAATTGGAATTTCTTTAATGGCTTGTAGCAAAGGAATTTTGATGCTGACATTCTTCAATTCATCTAGAAAATTATAGTTGGGCAACAAGATCTGTTTTTCTACCCCTCTATCAATTTGGAGTCTTTCAAGAAAAGGAGGTGTAGAAGTAGATGCTTGTTGCTCAATGATAGGAGTTGTGGTTACTAATTCTTTTTGTTTTTGTTTTTCAATGTTTTGGTTTTGGGGAGATGTTCCCTCAAAGCTTTTATTGACCTTCAGAGAATCTTCCTCAGAACTGTCCTGTTCCTGAATAACTACAGAAGGTCTTTCCTTTTCTAATATCCTTCTAGATCTTAGTTGAACATCATTAAGATCTAGTGGAGTAATCATGTAAGTTGGAAATTGTTGTCCTTCTACCATGTAAGCATTCTGAGGTTTTTTATTGTTGGGGTTTGGTAATGGTTGGACAGGTCGTTGATTTGGTTTCTGCTAAAATGGCTGTAAGAGTTGAGAATTTTGGTTTTGTTGTGGAAGTTGTTGTGGAAATGGCAATGAAAGTTGAGGATTCTGATTTTGAAGTTGTGGCTACTGATTTTGTTGCTCAATGTGTGGGGAGGATAATTTTGATATGGTTGAGGATATTGATAATATTGAGAAAATCTCCCATAAGGATTTTGTACTCCTTGTGCCCACGATTGAGATTGAGACTGAGATTGAGGTTGAGGCCAAGGTTATTGCCAAGAATTCTAGTTTGGTGGGGACTGAAGATACATTTGATTGTTAAATCCCTGATTTTGTGGCCCCTACCAAGGTCTTCTAGCAACAAAACAAAGAGGTTCTGTGGAAATTGAATTGTTTCCTCTTGAAAGACAACCTGAAGACTTAGGATTAAAGGACAACCCTTGGGCTCATGACTTTCTTAGCAAATCATACAAGTTTCTACAATTTTTGCATCTAAATGGCATTCCCTTAGAGCATGTTGTTTTCTGCATTTTGGACAAAAAATGGCTAAAGCATCAACCTTGGTTTTCTACTTGTTTTGTATTTTAAGGGTGTCTAATTGCTCACTAAGGCTCCCTAGAATGTTAGTTTTAAATTCATCAAGCATATTAGCAATTTCTGCCCTACTTACAGATTTCATTGCAAATTTGTTTAGTCTAACAAGAGAAGGATCTCTTGGCCCTTCCCTATTTTAGATTTCCCCTCCTTGAGAGATGAACACACAATTCTCCTATATCATTTAATGGGAGTTGAGAGATATCTCCCTTCCCCATCATGTTAAGGATATTTATCCACTCATCTCTCATGGCTTTTAATAAAAGAGCTTTCAAGGTTTCTTCATCTAAATTGTTCATTTTTTCTCTTTTCAAATTATAGTTGAATCTCTCAATCAAATCTTCTAAGTTTCCATCCTCTCTTTGCATCATTTTGAATACTTCATATTTGTGATTGGTAGGCATGCAATAATACAAGTACCTATCCAAAAACGTTTTTTTCATGTCATTCCATGTTCTAATGGACTGAGTGACTAACCTCATAAACCATTTCAAAGCAGGTCCCTTCAGTGTTGAAGGAAACAATTTAAGTTTTTGAGAGTCTTCAAGGTAGTCATAAGTTCTGCACAAGACTTCAAACTCAAACAAAAATGTTTCAGGATCCTCACTTTTCAACCCATATAAGTTTGGGAAGACAGAAGGTGAAATATTTTTCATTGTGGCAATTGTTTCCTCATCCACTATAGGGAATCCAAAATAATTATCTATTTCCCTATTTCCTCTTCCTCCTCCATTGTTTCCTCTACCTCTTCCTCTACCCCTTCCTCTACCCCTTCCTCCAAACAGTGAGAATTCTCCATCTTGTTCTTCTTCTGCCATTATAGTTTCTTCAAAATCAGTATAGGGTTCAATCTACAAGGTTGCTTCCTCCTCCTTTGATTCTTCTATTAATGGAATACAAGAGAGAGGTTCTGCTTCTTCTTCCTCACCATGTATTCCTAATTCCTGAATTACAAAGTGTTCCCCTGTGGAGGTGAAGAAGGTTATTCCTGTTGTTGTAGATTCAAAATTTTTCTCCCCTAGGATTGACTTGGTAGATGAAGTAGGAGATTCTTTTGATTGGATTTCTGCCCCTGGAATTCTAGGACTCCTATGGCTGGGATTATGAGTTTGGGATGGAGATGTGTCCTTTCTTGTTCATGGTGGAGTAGGTGGTGTTATAGGAATTGAATGCTGCCCCTAGCTATAAATCTACCCCTAGAGTCTCTTTCTCTATGCATGTCATTTTGTTTTTTGAATGTAAGAGATAAGGCTACCTAGTTACACTTCCCCAGCTACGGCGTCAAAATGTTTGGTCAATTTAGTGTCGTAAATTTCCCTACATAAATTATCAATCCGGTTATTGTAAACTAATAAAGTATAGTGCACTATTTGTGCAAGATAACCTTTCTTACTTCGTTTTTTTTGTGTTTTATGTTTTTTTGGGGGTTTTTTGTCTTTTAATACCTAATGATTTACAATGTAATTATCGAAAACTTGAGTCTAACTTTTGTAAGGACTACTCAAAATCTAAAAATGAAAACAAATCTTTTAAGGAAGAAGTGAAAATAGAGCTAAGACAGACTTGGAAGCAAAGCTTAAGCAAGAAATGAGAACAGAGTTTGTATTCTTGTCTTACCATTATTTCCAAATCATGATTTAAGAACTAAAAGTAAAATTTGTAACTGATTCCTAGCTAATTATAGAAATAAAACTAAATGAAATATTGAGTTTCTCTGCCTCTCAATTTTGGGAGAATGTCTCCTTGGGATGACATTTGAGGAATTTTGTACTTCATTAATCTAACAGAAAGCAAATACAGAGATGCAACAAAGGCTCATTGCATAAATGAAATTCTCAACCACTTAGTTTAGGATGAATTATCAACTTGAAGGGTTTTTTTAGAGACATTCATTAACACTATGAGTTAGTAAACTTTAAAAATAAAGTGGCAAAGACAGTAAATGGCACTGATCAGTCTAATTGAGAATTTAAAGACTAGTAAAACAATGAATGAGGAAAACTAGATTACATTACTGAACTTATCTTCTAACTACTTATAAAAACTAAAAAGTGATCAAGCAAATGGAATCTACCCTAAATTATGAACACCATTAATAAGAAAATGATGAAAATTGCATTATAAACATGGTTAGCAAGAAAATGGTTATAAACACTGTGAAAGGAAATGATGAATTTATAATTAACAGGAAGAAGAGAAATGAAATGAAATGAAACCTTCTTTAGTGCAGGGGCCCTCTGCAACTAAGTAGGCTACGCTAGCTCAATCAACTCCAAGAAAACTCCTTCAGGCTTTCATAAAACATGCGGTCTTCATATTAAAAACAAGGACAAAAATGCCCAAAAATTACAGAGTTTGGGATTTTGATTACATAATAAAACTATCACTATATCTACTAATTTCCTCGGTTATTTACACAGGTATTTATAAGAAAACCATACAACTATTTGTGGAGAAAAATATGCTATATTCAAAACACGTAGAAGACAGGTACGCAAAATTTCTTCCTCGGTTGTTGGAGACATAAATCCAAGATGGTGACTGTTGGATTCGGTTGCACGAGTGGTTGTTGGAGTCCGTAGGTTCAGGTAGTTGTTTCGGATAATGCTTCCCATTACTGTGAAACGTGTTAGTGAACCACGAAATAGAGTCTTGTTACCTTCGGTCTCTATATTTGACTTCTCCATTGACCGTAGTCTTATACCAACTTCCTTGTCGACCTAGGCTAGGTGAATAGGACAGGGTCCATATCATGATGAATTCCAAGTTGCCCATGTAGTTAGTTTCTCCTTCTGACACCTGGAACCTGTTAAAGCATGAAGGTAGTTGCGAAACACTGGATTAGCTGTAGAATGGGCTGCATTCCATATCTAATATACAAAAATTTATTCAAACAGCAAAACATAAAAGAATAATATGTAAACCAGTAAATGTTCTCCTTAAGATGGTATATATTGATCATTGGTGATGAGAATGCATCTTTCTCATGGAAAAAAAAAAAGAAAAGGAATGAGAAGAGTTGTTAGGGAGAGAGTAATTTTGAGACTCAACATAGAGCTATCAAAAGGGCCACTAAGAATTCCCCTCCTCCTAATTCCCCTCCCCCTAAGGGAAATTTTTTTCTCCCATACATCCATGGCACCACTAATGAAATCATGAAGGTCCTTAAAAGAAGTGGTATTATCACATTGCTCAAACCCATTGAGACCATCCGACACAAAATGAGATCCGTTAAAGACAAAGGTTGAGCATTTTTAGTTTAAAGGGATTTACAAGATTAACTGCTCTTGTGGAATGTGCTAAATTGGGGAGACTAGTCAATCATTCATAATTAGACTCAAAGAACACGACGCATACATTAAGAAAGATATAATATACTCCTCTGCCCTTGCAGAACACTCATCCAAAAATAAACACCACTTGTACCTTGAAGATGCCAAAATTATTGCTAAAGAAGATCATTATTTTAAGCGCAAGTTCAAAGAAGCTTTGGAAATAATTAAGCATCCCAATAATATTAATAGAGATGGGGCACCAAGGCTAGTAATAGTTGGATTCCTTTACTTTCTTGCATCTAATCTTCCCTCCTCCTTTCCTTCTTTGAGTCAAATCTCCCCTTCATTTCCCCCATTTTTCCTCTCATTCTTGTTCTTTGCCCTAGTTTTTTCTTCTCTCCCTTATTCCTCTTTGTTCCTATTTTTCATCATTTTCCCCTATTTTATTTTATTATTACTTTATTTTATTTAATTTTATTTTATTATTGCATGTTTTATTCATTTGTCTTTATTTTCATTTCTTCCTCTATCCTTCTCAATTTATTCCATTATTTTATTTTATTTGATTATTTTATTTACTTCCATTTGTCTATTCCTTTTGGGTTAATCAATTGAATTATTTTATTCCATTATTTTGTTTTATTTTATTATTTTATTTACTTCCATTTGTCTATTCCTTTTGGGTTAATCAATTGAATTAATTTATTTTATTGTTTCTTGTTTATTCATTTCACCTCTTCATTCTAGCATAGGTCCTGTATTACCATTAATTATTGATTTATTTCTATTTATTTTAACTTTAAACTTTAATTTTATGGTGTCTTGTGTATTTATTTTATTACCTTTTCTTGATTTAATTTAATTTGATTTTTGTTTACTTATTATTATACCTCCTCTTTATTATTTTCCTTTTATTTTTCTGCTATCTATTCTTGTTCTCTTATTATTATTTTTCTTATTTTATTTCCTTTTCTTATTTGGTCGACTATCTTATTCAATTATTTTTCCCTTTCCTTACTATTCTCCTTTATATTTATGCTTAATCAATTTACCCTCCTCTCTCTTCTCTCAACAATCTCATCCTCATGATGAGTCTTGTTTGTGACTTGAAATGTAGACCAAAAATGACAACTGTGGATATAACTCTAGAACATCATTCTTCAAACCTTCATTACTAATATAAGCAAGAAAAATATCCTGCCATCATTTGATGATATTGTTGGAAAGATCATGCAAGAAGAATCAAGGATGGTATCAAGAGGAAGGATTCAAAATCATGAAGAGGGAGAGACCATTGCATTCATCACTCATGACATGAAAAAGAAGAAAGGAAAATGAGGTCCATCTAATTCAAGAAATCCTCCTCCTCTAAATTCAAATAGAAGGAAGGAATCATTCAAATGCTTCAATTGTCATAAGAGACAATGCTATGCTTGAGATGTCCTCGAAAAGAACAATGGTCAACACTACAACACTAGAAGAAACAACAACAATTTTGATGATCGAAGAATAAGAGATGTTCAAAGGAATGATCATAATAGAAGATATGAAATAAGATGAAGAGATGCTCCAAGTGATCATGAAGAATATTGTCATCCATAAAAAAGTCAAGATTCTCTAGGTATGAAAGTAATATTGCAAATCAATCTGAATATATTCTTATTTTTCCTCTCACTAGTTCTTCTCCTCCAAATTCGTGGGATAGATGGATGGTTGTTTACTTATTATTATACCTCCTCTTTATTATTTTCCTTTTATTATTCTTCTCACTATTCGTATTCTCTTGTTATTATTTTTCTTATTTTGTTTCCTTTTCTTATTTGGTCAATTGTCTTATTCAATTGCTTCTCCCTCTCCTTCCTATTCTCCTTTATATTTATACTTAATCAATTTAGCCTCCTCTCTCTTCTCTTGACAATCTCAACTTGATGATGAGTCATGTTTGTGACTCGAAATGTAGACCAAAAATGACAATTGTGGATATAACTCTGGAACATCATTCTTCAAACCTTCATTACTACTATAAGCAACAACAATACCCTCCCATCATTTGATGAGATTGTTGGAAAGATCACTCAAGAAGAATCAAGGATGATATCAAGAGGAAGGATTCAAAAGAATGAAGAGGGAGAGCCCACTGCATTCATCTCTCATGATAAGAAAAATAAGAAATGAAAATGAAGTCCATCAAATTCAAGAAAGCCTCCTCCTTGAAATTCAAATAGAAGGAAGGAATAGTTCAAATGCTTCAATTGTCATAAGAGATGATATTATGCTTGAGATTGCCCCAAAAAGAACAATGGTCCACACTGAAACACTAGAAGCAACAACAACAATTTTGACGATTGAAGAATAAGGGATGGTTAAAGGAATGATCACAATAGAAGAGATGCTCCAAGTGATCATGAAGAAGATCGTCTTCCATAAAAAAGTCAAGATTATCCATGTATGAAAGTAATGTTGCAAATCAATTTGAATATATTCTTATTTTTTCTCTCACTAGTTCTTCTCCTCTGAATTCATGGGATTAAGATGGTTGGTTGATAGTGGGGCCACTCATCACTTCTCTAGATATAAGGAAGTTCTCTCTAATTTGGTAGAGAGGGAGTCAAATTTGAAAATGTTTCTTAAAGACAACTCTACTCATCCCGTCAAAGGATTTGGGTCTTTCAAATTTCATTTGGGTTCTGGGGAATTTGTCTTGCTCCATGATGTAATGTATGTGTCGAGATTGAAGAATAATTTGGTATCAATATCCACTTTTGAAGACAAAGGGATGAGGGTTGCCTTCATTAAGGGAAAGGTTCTTACTTGGAATGTTGGATCACTTATGAGAGATGCATTCACATTGGGATCAAGATATGAAGGACTCTATAGAGTCACTAGAAGACCACTTCTAGCATTGGTCCATAATACTAATCATCTAAGCTAGCTATGGCACCGAAGATTAGCCCATCTACATTATGATGCTCTTCCAAAATTGGAAACGTTGGTCTTAGGGATTCCCAAGGTTCAAGCCCAACATGATGGAGTATGTCCATGTTATTCCAGTGGAAAGAATACAAGAGGACATTCCCCTATAGTCAGAAAAATATAAATGACATCCTCCATCTCATTCATTATGACATATGTGGTCTGATGCACGTACATTCTATTGGTGGCCATATCTACTACATTACCTTCATTTGTGACTTTTCAAGCAAAACATGGATATATTATTTGAAGCACAAGGATGATGCCTTTGAAATTTTCAAGGAGTTCAAAGATGTGATCGAAAATCAAATAGGGAAGAAAGTCAAAATATTCAAGTCTAACAATGGTGGAGAGTACACATCAAATGAGTTCATTGATTTTTTCAAGAAGGAAGGTATCAAGAAAGAAAAAAGTGTGCCCCATACTCCATAACAAAATGGAGTGGCTAAAAGAAAGAACAAGTCCATTATAGAAGCTGCACGTCCCATGCTCAATGATCAAAAGTTGCCAAAGTTCCTTTGGGGAGAAGCAACAAATGTCTTTCTATATGTTCAAAACATGGTACCTCATCAAGCATTAGACAACAAGACCCCGAAGAAGTGTTCACAGGTTTCAAGCTCGATATTGGCCATCCTTGTATCTTTGGCTACCCCATATATTTCCATAAAAGAAACAAGTTGGAAGCCTCGAGAAGAAAATGTATGTTTGTTGGATACTAGAAAAATTCTAAAGCATTTAGAATATATAGTAATGGTCAAAGGAAGGTTTCACTTAGTAGGGATGTTACATTTAACGAAGATATCACCCTTGGAAAAGCATGGGACCTTCCTTCACCTCCTCCTACTGAGAAGAATGATGATATGGATATTTTAGATGGTACTTACATGCCCAAATCTGAGACAAATATTGTTGATGATCCCATGGAGCCCATCGATCCCTTAAATCCTCCTCCATATGATTCTCCCACTAGGAAGAGGCCACTTTTTCTTTGTGACTCATTACATGATGATGAGAGATGTATTCTCGTTTGAACATCATTTATAGAAAGTAGGAAGCCATGCAGATATAAGGGATATGTTGCAGCCATGAGCACTATGATTCAAGCCAAACCTCTCATCTTTGAAGAATTTGTGAAAGAACAAGTTTGGAAGGATTCTATGGCTGAAGAATATGAATCAATTATGAAGAATGATGTATGGGATGTTTTACTGAGACTAAAGGGGAAATCCATGGTGACTTCAAAGTGGCTAGTCAAGATCAAACATGGAGTTTATGGTATCTTTAAGAAATATAAAGCAAGTTTCATGGCCCAAGGATTCTCCCAGAAAGAGGGATAAGATTATGACAATATATTTTCACATGTGGCTCTATATAAAACCATTCATTCGATAGTTTCCCTTACCAAAATTCAAGGATGGACCCTTCATTAGATCAATGTAAGGACAACTTTCCTTCATGTCATGTTACAAGAATAAGTGTACATTGAGAAGCCATAGGGGATTGAAGTAGAGGATCAAAAGACACATATTTGTAGGTTGAATAAGGCATTGTATGGTTGAAGCAAGCCCCTAGAGCATGGTATGACATTGATAGTTATTTGGTGAAGCTGGGATTCACAAGAAGCAAGGTCGATCCCATCTCTACTTCAAGGTAGTCCAAGGTATGTCATTGATTTTGGTTTTATATATTGATGATCTATTCTTGACAAGTAGTGAGCCTGTGATGATCAAGTGTAAGAGAGATCTAGCCTCTGAATTCGAGATGAAGGACCTTTGAATCATGCACTACTTTCTAGGCCTTGAGGTGTGGCAAAGGCCTGATTATATTTTCCTTTCACAAGTAAAATATGTTGTGAAGTTGTTGGATGAATATGGATGACAGAATGAAATTCTCTACCCACACTAATGGAAATGAACTACATGAAGTTATGTGGAGAGGATGTAGGACCCGATTTGGCGAATCCATTCGAGTGTAGACAGATGATTGGGGCTTTGATGTTCCTAGTGAACACTCATCTAGACATATGATATGCAGTGAATACGTTGAATCAATTCATGAATCGACCTTTCCATGCACACTAGATTACTTCCAAACACATTTTGATATATTTGTGAGGGATGATCACACCTGTTCTCAGATATTCTGGTAGAGATATTCGACTTCATGGATACACCGATGTTTACTAGGAAGGAAACATTGTCAACAGGAAGAGTACATATGGATGTTGTTTTAGCTTTGGATCTTCCATGATATCTTGGATGATCAGGAAGTAGAAGTATGTAGCATTGAGTACCTTCGATGTAGAGTACATTGTTGCTAGCATAGATAGTTGCGAAGAAGTTTGGTTAAGGAAGATCTTTGGAGAGATGTTTGAGCAGGTCCTAGACACCATAGTGATATGTTGTGACAACAAGAGTCACAATATTTCATATTTCATGTAAAATCCAAGCCGATAGAGATATGATATCACTTCATTCGAGACATGGTGCAAAGAGGAGTCATTAGACGCCATCACATATCGACATATGGGAAGATTGCAGATATTCTCACCAAGGATTTTTTGAAAGAGAAGTTCTTAGTCTTTAGAGAGCAACTTGGACTGACAGATGTGACCCTTCCTAATAAGGGGAATTGTTGATCGAGGACATTGAGCTATCGCTTCCCCCCTGTTGGAGCTCCTAAGGTATGGAATTGAGATGGAGCTATCCTAAGGTTGAGGGATCTCTGGACAATAGGGTATCACCCTTATATGTTACCCATAGGGTTGGATATATTTCTCCCCTATCTTGGTCTTTGTAGAGTATACCCCATTTGGCATCATACCCACAAGCTAGGCTTGTTGGGATTGTCCCTCCCTGGCTGGTCAGTTGAGGAGGCTTGGGGCATGTGATCCATACCTATTGGTAAGTTGGGTATCTAGCCCAAGATTAGATTATGACATAGGTTTTCTACCACATGACTCTTTAGGGTCATTTTTGGGAAGATCGCCAGAAAATAGGATGGGTTGAGATGTTCTCCCCATATATCACCTATTACTCGATATGGGGTCGAAGATGTTTAGCTCCCCCATGTGTTTCATATTGATATGTGATCTACGATGATGTAGAGGGTGGTAACATTATCTCCCTAATGATTCTTCTTCTTTAGATTCGAGAATGTTTCAGTAGATAGAGTTGAGAAGAGATAGGACATGATATGATGTCGTGATACACTTTACGTGATGTAGGTGGCATTCTCCATAGTTGAGAGGGAGTATTAAAATTGTAAACTAGGGAAAAAATACACTTTAGACAATTAATTTGATGGATATGGTGATTTCATTGAATTCCTCTTTTTGGGAGGAACAAAATCAACCTAAATATCATCAAATTTGGATAAAGGAAAGTGTACTTATGAAGAAAAGCCCACATATGCATATTTGGACAAGTCAGCCCTAATGGTAAATCGGTCACCTTTGGAAGCCTATAAATACAAGTGAACTCAACATCATTTGGAAATCACCAAGCATATTCTTATTCTCTTCTTCATTTATTGGTTCACATAGGTTTGAGGTTGGGTCGACAAAAGAAGTTCGTAAAGGTCTGAAATTACAGGGTCTGAAGCTCACATCTGTTTCTAAGGTTTTTCCCTACAATCGTTGGATTGTCAAAGGATAAATTTGGCTACAATCGCTGGTTCATAAGCTCAAGGGAGCAAATGGAAGCTCTCAACCGCTCACACAGCTCCTCCTCCCTACGACTAGAAAGTTGGATTTAAATTTGACTGTTGATCGAAGTTGACGCAGACAAGAAAATTTGTCTATGATATATATTGATTTTGCAAACATATTTTTGAATTTTATTGGGATATTTTGGTGGATGATATTGTATTGGGATCATTGTAATCTATTCTTAGCCATTTGTGACAATCTAATAGAATAATAATTTTAAATGGTTTTCCCCCTTGTGGGGGGTTTGCCCGGTATTTGACCAAACTTGGTGTCTCTTGTTGATGTGTTGATTGTCTCCTTTCTCAATGCATTTATTGTTGTATCTTCAATTATTGTTGATGATTGGAAAGATTAATTATTTTTGGAAATATTTATAATTTAAGAATTGAATTGGGCTAAAGTAATTGAAACATTATAGAGCAATCTGAAAATTTAACACCAATGAATAATCAAGAGGAGAAAATAGAAAATGAAGGTGTTGAAGAACCATATGCACTGCAACGAAGTAGATCTATAGGTAAAAATGACGGTGATTCATTTCTTAGTTGTATTTTAGATGTATTTGATGTTAGCCTTGCAAAATGAAATATAGAAGATGATGAATGTGATAGAATGGTGCTCCTATAAGATGAACTTGATTCAACCCTAGCTGTAATAGAATGTTTGATTGCTATAATAGGAAGGCTAATAGACAAGAATATAGATTAGAAGAGATTATTGCATATCTGTGATGCAAAGGAGAATAAACTTAAAGATGAATTCATCGACTTGAATATCTATCTACAAGAGGAAAAATGATTTGACGATGTCATGAGAAACCATCTAAAAGCAAAGGAGGGCCAAGTTAAAAAGCTTGAGGCTGAAGTAGTTGCAATGAGAAAAGAGCTAGAAAAGAACAATAATCAACTGAAGATGAAAAACAACACCAAGGATTTGGACAACCTACTTAGCAAAAAAATATCCCCCTTGATCAAAGTTTGTCTAGGGATTCAGATTGAAGAGTCTACCATAAAGGCACATTCAAGGAACAATGCATAACCTAAGAAACCTGTAGCAAAAAATGTCACTAGGATGAGCAATAAGAAAGTAAGGAGACAATACATCTAGAAATAGATAAGAATAGAACCTATAGGAGCACCTATGGATAGAATACCATTCGCTCCAAGAGAAGATTATGCCAAATCTATCATATTTCAAAGGAAAAATGGCAAAGGAAAAATGGTAATCCTTTTTCTTTGATGGATGAGATCGAGTGTTGCGTCTGCCACAACTATGGATATGTTGCGTCCAACTGTAAAAGTAGAATGTTCACATCCTATCAATAGAATATGTAGCAGTTTGGGTATCCAATGAGAGCAACAACCTTCAGATTTATTAATGCTTTTAATCATTATTTTCTTTCATGTAGCCTATTTGGCCAGAAGGTGGTTGATTATAGATCTCATGCATGGAGTAGAGGCATGGTCAATGCAAGGAAAAGATATGATGTAATCAGTAGTATATTTGATTCTCTAGCCTCATATCTTGGTCATGTGACGTGTTATACTTGTGAAAAACTTGGTCACATGGCTAAATATTGTAATATATTCAGTTCCTCAAAGAAAAATAGACAAAAGGATAAGTTCACTCAGTGTATGCCTAACAAAAAATAAGACAAGAATGTGCATGAAAAGAAGAAACCTGCCATAATAAGGAAGAATAAAGAAGAGTAACAAGTAAAATGTGGCATTTCTCTATGTAGTTTTGATGATGATCTCATCTTATATATAGATAACAATTGTTCCCATCATATGTCAGGGGATAAGAGAAGAGGGCCTCTTCTTGCAAAATATCAATGATCGCAATGTTATTCTTGGAGAAAATATACCTGCTAAGGTGTTGGGGAGAGGAAAGGCTAATCTTGATGACATGAAGACTAATGCAACTAATTTTTTATTGGTTGAAGGATTAAAGTATAATAGAGTGTGATCTAGATGGTTGATGGAGGCAAGGAGGTGACCTTCAACTCCAAAGGCTACAAAATCCAGAAAGAAGATTTTAGGAGGTTGATAGCAAAAGGAATCAAGAATCTAGAAAATGTGTACTTGTTTAAGGGAATAGCGAGAAAAAGAAATAGACCAAGGAAAATATTTTCCTCTTCAAATTTTGAATAGAAGAAGAAAACCCCCCACTACAATCCATTATTCTCACATCTATTCGCAAAATACTACAAAAAATTAATGTGAGGCTTTCTTGGTCTCAAGGGGAGTGTATGGAATTAGTATAGAAGACATGACTATGAGTTGTAGCAATAACATGGTGTATCCAAGAGCCTACAAGCATAATCAGGTCTGCATGATCAGCAAGAAGTCCAGAAGGTACATGAGCTCAATGGGAGCTATACATGCAATTAAGATTGCTGTATTGTTCTTTCACCTTGCTCTCACTCATTCTTTTGTAGTAGATCTATCTATTTTTTTCATGAGTAGAAGAACATGCAGCTTCAATCATATGTACGTATTTGTCTATCATTGGAAAATTGGTTGGAAACCCCTTGTATCAGTCATGTATAGGAGAGAGATTCATGGTTGATATGCATAATATCGAATCAATTGAATCAACCATGTAAGAATTGTTTTTTGCATCGAATAACCCCATATGAACTTGCTTATCATTTGGTTCAACCATGTACAGGAGGAAGAGTCGCTTTTTCTACACATGCATTGAAGAGAGCACTTGTTTAAGCCGTGTATGGGATTTTGGAGTTATTATTGTAGCCCTATATTTCATTGATTGGGAAATTTACTATAATCATAATTTCTATACTTTTATGTTTATTCTTGGTCATGGATTGATCAGAAGCCTATAGTAGTCATGTGGCGTTTTACATGTGCCAAGGGGGTAAAGGAAACAACAAAATTCATTGGATAGAAATGTGAAGCATTATTTATGGACCTAGCATATGTGCAGGGGGAGAATGTTTAACAAGAAGAAGGTCATGGTGTTGGCATAGTTGCCTTGATGTCACATTATTGTACATGCCACGAGATTAAGCAGTCATGTTGTTCGATTTCTAATTCCTATTTTGTAAGAGTGTTACAACTGATTATTTTTCATCAAAAAATAATTTATGTCAACATATTGGTGTCCACATGGTTTTTCAATGAGAATGGACCACCATTTTCCATTGATTTAAAAGGGGGGAGTGAGATTAGCCACTAGTATAGAGTGAGACTAGCCAACCAGAAAAGAAAGAAGGTTAGTGATGAAGATCAATTTGGTGATGTGGCTATAGGTTGTCATAAATGCCAAAGGGGGATATTGTTAGTAGCATGGTGTTGGAATTGATGTCAATAGGACAATTTAGTCATTTGTGCATTGAAATCAATAGACTATTGGGCTTGTGCTAGTGATCAGAAGGTTGATAGAGGTTTCGCTGAAGTGTATAGGTGCTAGGAAAGGTGATTGAAGGTGGCTTGAAGCTTTTGTTATAGATATGGGCAAAGAAGGTTTATGTTTACTAAGTTCACAAATATTGACATAGGTTTTCCACAATCTCCTAGTGACACTACCATATTATTGTATTCTTCCCTTTGTGTTCCCAAGACAACCAACCTAGGCTTTCCATTATGTTCCTGTGACACTTCTTCTAGATGACGAAAAGTGAAAACCACGAGCTCTACTAATGAATTATCCAAGGGATTAATAGTGATTGAGGTGTTTGAATTGATCTATAACATTCATTACCTGATTTCATCTAGTATGTATGAATGGGTCATTGAATCATAAGTGGATTGTGTTTAATAGTTTGACTACATCCTCATCAACTTGTTCTAGTCAAGTATTTGATCTAGTCATGGTTGAATTGGTCCCCAACAATGTATGAACACATTAACATCTATGTGATCCTTTAATATGGTCTTCTTGGTTATGGAATGCATTATCTCTTTAATTGGCTTGGTATGAGGTTTGAATGATTTCATTAATTGACTTAATCAAGTCAAAAATGATCATTAGGAAATCTATTTAAAAGTGTCTAGCCATGGATCGATTTGAGATTTTGATACAGAGTGTACCCTTGAAAAAATGCGATTTGGTGTGAACCTGCAAACGAATTACTAGAGCTATTGTGCAATATGTCATCTAATGAATTGTTGTATAGATCTTGATTTAGTTAAGATATTTGTGCATGGACAGAGTATTAATGTGATTTCAAGCCTATGTGTTGGGTGTTTCTGAGTGTGAAAATGACAAAGTGTGTGTTGATGTATATGTGTATGAACACCTGTAATAAATCATGGAGCGATGAATAATTTGAGACTTGATGTCAATGAAGAGTATGTTTTACCTGAGAATTGAAGCTTTTTGTATTTTTATTGCTGACATTGTTCGTAGGGATTATTTCATTTTGATATATTATTGAACCTATTGTTGTATGTAATGTTAGCCAGAGTCTTGTATGGAGGAAAGAGTGAGGTTTTAAGTTGCTACAACATTGATTTCTATAAAGAGTGAGGTTTTATTAGCCTTGAATGTTAGCTAATGAACTTTTTTGACATGTATTATCTTTAATCTGAGGTTTTATTAGCCTTGAATGTTAGCTAATGAACTTTTTTGACATGTATTATTTTTAATCCATGTAATGTATTGTTGTATGTTGGGGTTTATATGTATGTTGTCATTGTCAAGGTTGCTCATCGGTGAGAAGTGTTGTTATAATGAGAGAGTATGGTGTTGTATGTGTTGATGTATTTACTTATGTAGTGATAACTGAGCGTGATTTATGTTGTCGTGAATAAGAGTATGGTTAATATTAAGTTTTGGTGAGTTAGAGTGTGATTTCAAGGGTTGATATATGTTTGAGATGAGCTACTAGGGTTTGTGGTAGATTTGTGTTATGGAGAGGTTTTATGCAGAAGTGTTTTATGTTGTTGATGAGAAGAGAGTCTTTGTGGGTCCAGTGTGAAAATTTATTAAACCAAACCTACAAATGTGTGTATTGAGATACATGGGGCCAGTATGAAAATGTATGAAATGTGGTCCACAAGGATTTGAAGGTCGGGGCCTGCAATGGGCATGTGGTGGCTTGTTGATTTAGGGAGTGGTGGCTTCCTTCTGGTTATGGCCTAAAAACATGGGAGTGGTGGCTTCCCTCATGTGGTGGCTTGAGAAACTATTAGAGGTAAGGGCCTTCAATAGGTTGGGGCCTATGTATAGTTTAGGAAGTGGTGGCTTCCATCAGGTAGTGACCTTGAGAGAGTGGCTTCTCACGTGCATCACAAATTGGAGCTTACACATTGGTGGTGGTCATTGCATAATGTAAACAAGATATTTATTAATAATAAGAAGAATCAAAATACAAAGAAGATGGTTGTTTTTATCCTGGAAGGGTTTCCACATAACATCCAATGTTCATGTGTTGATGTCTTTCTCTTATGTGCCTTTGACATTTTACATGTTGCTCATAGCTTACTTCTGTGCATGATTATGATCTAATGTGTTATATTAAGATATGTTTATATTGTGTTGTTATCATTGTATGATTATTAAATGCAAAAGAAAGGTAAAAAGTACATAAAATGATCCATTGTGAACAATATTAATCCACTCCCTCCTCTCAATATTGTCAAGCTCCTAATGCATAATCCTTTCCCATCAATAGGCAATATCACCAATTGGGTTCCAACATGAATGGGGGATAAAATGAAGTTTCACCCCCAGTGGATCTAATGGTTGATATCATTGTGATCTAACATCGTAGATTCATATTAGGTCTAAACATGCGAGGGAGATAAACTGAAGTTACACCCAAAATGGATCTAATGGTTGATGCTCGATTAGATCAATGATCCATATTGAAATTGAATTCAAAGTTAAAGGTGGGTTTAATCGCTCATCATTTTCAAGTGGTTTCCAGCCATGATGTTGGTCTTCCACTTGGCCCTCTTCATGTACAAAATCAACTACCACTTGGCCCTCTCCATATACCAACTCAGTCGCCACCTGGCATTTTCACTTCATTATTGATGTCATAATTTTTTATTTAAATTTAGTTAAATTTTTCTCTTTTTCTCAATAATACTTATTTTCCATAATTTTATATTGACACGAATTTAGCATTTTCATTACTAAAATTTACTCATTTTTTTTGTAGGTTATGGGTCCGTAACAATAAAATTAAATTGTATATCTACACCTACATAGGTTTTCATCCAAAATTTTGGAGATCTATCCATATCCATTCCCTACAAATTTTATCAAACATTTGCCTAATGGTCTACATTTTTCCTTCATAGCAAAGTTCAACCCATACGGCCCAAATGTTGTAAACCTAGGCCCTGATACCATTCTATAACATGCCCCCTCTCCTCCACCCCCCCACCTCAACCCCACAACCTTATGTTGGGCATTTTACTACACATGTTACCCCTGTAAACTAAATTTCTACAATTTTTTATTTCATTTTATTTCTTTTATGTGTGGTATGCATGACTAAATGTTTTCCACCATGAAATGCTCTCATGCACAGTAGTATAAACACATAAACATGTCATTATTTCCTATGCATATGTAACAAACATATCGCTATAATTTATTACAACATAAATTTCAATATAAACATTAAAATTAACACTTATTTAAATTATAAATTCCGATTGGATGTGGACCTCAAGATTTCCTCCCAAACATAGACCATATTTCCCATTTTCTCTCAACAACTGGTCACCCATGAGTCGGGGCTTTGTCCATGGGAAAACAGCTTCCCTGAAACTAGGTACATGTCTAATACAATATATAAACAAGGTCAAGGTAACAAACCCCAATAGCCCCAAACCAACAATCTCACATTCCCGATCAACCCCACTCCCAAGTAGTGAACCCCCTTCTCTTCTCTTGCAGTCGCTAGGGTTGTGCCACTACCTTGAGTGTGCCTAATTCAATGGACTAGGGATGTCTCAAAGAGGTGTGGCTATAGGATTTCCTACTACACTTAGGGGTCTATAGGTACCCTCGAGGCCCTCACAATCAGGAACATGTCCCACCTATTATAGGGTCATCCCCTATTTTTCTATTAAGGTGTCTAGTCCCCTTTCCTCAATCAAATCTAGTAAAATATGTTCCATAGTACCAACACCTTTAATTAATGTGCATGTCCCTTTCTTGACACATATCACCCCTTTAAAGTCACTTGATGGCATTTTTTTAAATCATGTGCACTTTAATAGTTATTAAGTCATACAAAGCCCCATTTTTAACACACATGGATTCATAGACCTCATACTCTTCTTGTCTAACTCGATCTATAGTAGTAATGTATTTTATTAATGTGCATGAAACTTCATATCTACAAAACTAGGCTCGCACAAGGACATGTCAGCCCCAAATCCTTGGCTCGCCAACCTAATAATATGTAATGGATCACCAACCTAAGTTTCATATCTACCTATTATTTATAATCCAAGGGTCAAGCTGGGGTGTTACATAAAAGAACTTTCAAATATATTTTGATTAACTTATGCTCATCAATTTTTTTCCATAACTAAGTTGTAACTTTTCCTTTAGGGTACATATAATGGCTTCTTTGATGTAAAGAATTCTATCTACTACATGAACTATGTAGGTGCCTAGTATATATGATGCGACTAACAATTTTTTTTGCTATAAATAGATAGATATGTTGTCATTTTGGTAGCTCCATGATAATTGGTATTATACCACCATTTGGCAAGGGGAAGCCATTGTTTCCATTGTGAAGAGACTAAAACCAACATTAATGGGAAACCCAAAATTCCAACAGTATCATACATGAAATCAAATCAATTTCATTAAAAAGACCAATATTTGAACATGTGTACGAGCTAATGAGAAAGTCAACTTCTCCATAATTCACTCAACTATATTTCCTCTATCTTAATTTATACCTTCAAGATGTAATAAACTAACAATAATTAGATCTATAATATTACAAATGTATCATTATTCCAACCCCCATAATGATCATCTGGAAAAATTTCAAGATCATCTCTGAATCATTGATCTTATCCTTTGTTAGTGTCTCTGTGAAGATATTCGCAACGTGTTCTTACTTTTCAATACATAATTTGATCACACCTTGTTGAACCAAATCTCAAATGAAATGATATTGAATATCAATATGCTTGGTCTTCTTATGAAAAATTGGATTTTTGGTCAATTGAATAACACTTTGATTATCACAATTCATTTGAGGGGGATGCCCTTACTGCTCATGTATATCCTCTGAAATTATTCTTAACCACTCCAATTCACAAAATAATGTTGTTGTTTCTTTATATTTTCTTATGTTATGGAGAGAGAAATTGTAGGTTGTTTTTTTATACTCTGAGAAACTATTGTTGAACCCATGCTAAATGAATACCCTATTGTAGATTTCCTATCATCTATGATAACTTCCAAATCTGAGTCTATACAACTTATCAAGCTGAAATCCTCTATAGAAATGTATACTAAACAATAGTTGATTGTATCATGTGGAAACCTCAAGATTCTCTTAACTACTTTCTAATGCAATTCCCTGGGATATGATGTGAATCTAGATACCATAATGATTGCAAAGGATATTTCTAGTTGATTTGTAGTTAGGTAGATTTGACTTCCAACCAATTGATGATATAGAGTAGCATCAATTGAAATATACTCATTATTTCTATATAATTTCAACCCAATTTCCAAATAATTTGTTGCTGACTTGTAATTCAACGTGTTGAATTTCTTTAGAATATCCAAAGTATACAAGGCTATGACATGAAAATATTATCTTCCTTTTTCATGCTTCAATTCCAAAGAATTAATGCAACTCACCAAGATATCTCATTTGAAATTTAGCAATCATATGTGATTTACACTATTGAAATAGATAAAAATAATTTCCTATGTAGATCGAATCATCAACATATAGTGCAGCAATTATGATATCTCGTCCTAATTGAAGAATATAAAGATTGGATTTAGACTAACGCTTGACTAAGCCATGATTCTATAAATACTTATCAATCTTAGAATACCAATTTCTTGATGCATGCTTGGGACCTTATAAATCCTTCTTCAACATGTAAACACCACTTCTTTCCCTAGAGTCTCAAATCCTTTAGGTTTTTCTACATATATTTATTAATCTACATAATCATTTGAGAATATTGATTTAACATCCATCAAAAAAATCATACACTTATACCATGAAACCAATGCTAGTACCATCTTGATTATGTCCAACTTGGCCACTAGAGAAAAGGTTTCCATATAGTAAATTCCTTTTTTTGTGCATATCCTTTCGCAACTAAATGGTCTATGTTTATGAATTGAACCATCTAACTTATATTGAGCCTTATACATCTACTTAGTATCAATTACATCTTTTTCTTTGGGTAATTTGACCAAGTCCTAAGTTTGTATCATTATTCACCAAAGAATTAAACTTTTCTTCCATAACTTCATTTCATTGTTTTTCTTTTGATGCCTCTACACAACTTTTATTTATTTTTATGCTATAGGAATTGGCAGTTGCGTTAAGCTCAAATCGCATGACATAGGGTCAATTCCAACTACTACCACTATAATCTCTAGGTGGGGTCTAACCCAATCCCAACCAGAAACCACTGGTTAGACAATTGAGGGAATTGAACATGGGACCTTGTACTTGATTTTACTTTACATTTTCATGGGCTTTCCAAGCAAGCTCCCTCGAGGGGGCTTTATGCATTTGTATAATTATTTGGCTCATCCATCTTCATTAATTTAATAAAGAGTAAAATTCAAAATGAAACTTTGTCACATATTAACTCTTTTCTCAAAAATTATATACAACATATCACTTTCACAATGACCTTTGATTAACCACATATGATTCTTCTTGACTTCACCTATCTTAGAACTAGATCCATCACCAATTTTGACTTCATCCTTACTTATTCTATATGTACATGCTTTGGATGATAAAATAATTGCTCATTAAACACAACATCCTTGCTTATTATAATGTGTTTTCTTAAGGATCAAATAACATGTAGCTTCTTGTTTATGTACTATACCAAATAAAAATACACTTATCACTTTCATCATTCAATTTTCTTCTATTTACTTTAGGAACATGTACACATGTAGTGTAACCAAAAAATATCATATGTGAAATTGTGTGTGTGTATCTTGACCATTCTATATATGGATTCAAATATAATACAACTCTAATGGGACACCTATTGGGAGTGTAGATGGTTTTGTGCACTAATATTCATTTCCAAGAGACTTGTTTCTAACATACTTCGAGCCATTTCACCTACATTCCTATTTTTCCTTTCTACAATTCCATTTTGTTGAGGAGAGTATGAATTCACAAAACTCTTACTTTATTCTATTATTCTTGCAATAACTCAAAAATTCATTTGATTTGTATTATCCCCCATTATCTGCTCTTATATGATAATTTTCAAACCACTTTGTTTTCAACTATTTCCTTGAAGTCAACAAAATGATAAATCACATACGATTTCTCTTAAAAAAAGTATACCCAGGTTTTCCTAGAAAAATTATTAGTGAAGGTAAGAAAATAACATGTCTTTCCAAAATACATAGCCTCTATTAGACCACAAAATTCTAAATGCACCAATGCTAGACATTCTCTAGCCTTTCACGTTCTATTTGAGAAATTGTCCCTATGTTTCTTACCAAAGATGCACCTTTTTCAAACTTCATCATCCTTTTTAATACAAGGAAGACTATTCACCATGGTATTCTTCTTTAATGACATCAAACTCTAGAATTTCAATTGTCCCATCCTCAAATTGCAAACCCTGTTATTATGTTCTTCTATAAATTTCAAATTGTTGAAAATAAGGAGAACTTGAAAATTCTATCTTTGGTCATTTATCCTCTTACTACAACTACATATTTATCTAACTTATCCATGATTAAGCACTATTTATTATCAAATACTAACTTTTGGTTTTGATCCATCGCTTGTCCTACAAAAAGTAGATTCTTCTTCAATGTTGTTATCAATAATGTGTCATTGATAATATTCTTTTTTCTATTCAATACTGGCCTTTCCACTGAACTTCATAAACACTTTCATCTTTGAATATTATTTTACCAAAATAATTGTCCTTTATTCTATAAATAACTCCTCCATAGACATCATATGTGTTGGGATGTGGTCCCTTGGGGCAAAATGGAATTAATTAGTCATTTTTTGTATAAAATTTTGTAAAAGATGTAAAGTCTCCATGATTGTTGGAAGCGAAGTGCGTAGATGAATAGGAGTCAAAGGGGCTTAACCCCTTGTTTTAAGTAAATTTTTGAGTTGGTTTTGAGATTTACCCATGGTCCGTGGACCATGGCATTGTATGGAAAAGTCTATAAATAGTGAGTCTTAGCGAGAGAAAGAAGTAACTTAGATAGGGAATTGAGTTCATTGAAGAGTCTTGGGTAGGATGTAAGGCAGGAAGGCTCTTCTTCCTGTGCTTAGGTAGAGAAAGGAATGCTCGATAGCTGAGTGTGTGGAGGCCTAGGTAGATTCTGCAACTGAGTGCACGGACCCCTACAGTTGTGTGCGCAAGGAAGTTTGAGTCTATAATAAGTGAATTGAAGATCAATAAGATAGTTTTCCATAAAATTACTGAGTATTTCTGTTATCTCTTTTAATGTTATATGTTATGGATAAATTACATGTTTTATGAATTACTGATTAAATGCTACGCAACTATATTGAATTTATATTAATAATATATTAAATGAATGCTTAAACACTTCCATGAAGATTCTAGTGATTTTTCTTATGTTTTCTAACGAATTAATTAGAATTGTGCAAACTCAAATTTAGGATTGTTGTCTGATGCACGTAAGTAGGAGAATCAATGGTTAAAGGTCCGTAAGGATGTATCGTGGGCCCTCGCAAAGGTCTGAAGGTCACTTTAACTAAGTTGCAGTAACGTGCCCTAGGAGTTTATCTATATGTGCGAGGGAAGATCCAAGGTGCTGGAAGACATCACATTGGTCTCTGGATGTAGAAACTTGGTTATTCCATCCCCCCATACTACTTCGGGTGATACTTCACCCTACGCTACGTGGGTTGTTTTCTGAAAGGGCCAGTAGTGTAGGGTTTTGTTGGTTGGCGCAACTAACTCTGAACCTGGGTCAGGACCCCCTAAGCCAACAAATGGTTCTATTGTTGGGACTAGGATCTACTTGAAAGAGATGTGTGATGTCGCATCATTGGAACCTGACTAAGAAAGAAATTGAAAAGTGGTTGGATCAGAAGATTCACGAGTTTGCAGTGCAAGAAAATAGGAATCCATGCTTTTCAAAGGAAGATTGGTTGGACAGATATTTGTATATGGAGATACATAAATCTTCTTCTACACCTTCCTCATTGAACTATATGAGTGGTTAGCCAAGTTGACAAACAGTCAAGGAAGGTGGAAGCTCGATATTCCTATAATGTGGACTCCATAATTGGTGCAACAACTAGAAGCTTTTGAAAACAAGATCGCGCGGGCTGTCGATCACTGGCTCGATTGAATTCTAGGAGGATTTGTTACAGAATTTGCGGTTGATACCTCAATCAGCTATAGTGAAGAAGAGCGAAGATTCTTCGAAGGGTGGCGAGGTAAGTATTTAAGATCATTAAATACTTGGATTAAAATGTTGTTATGTGAAAAATGGGTGATGCAATTACCTTGATGTTCAAAGCTACGTGAAGTGGAAAATTCTTTAGAAATCACAAAGGATTAGGACCATAGTATAGTCCATTGATTGGACCTCCTTCAAGTGATGATGAAGGGGTGGGGTAGACTATGCCATAAAGCGTTGTTTAACTAATCACTCAAGGGATTCCTAGAACAAACCATCCATCCACTCCACCTCCACCTCCACCTCCACCGCCACCTTTCAGTATTGCAAACACAATGAAAATGTCGATCTTCAAGGGCATAGGAAGTGAAGATCTAGAGCAATTCTGGTTTGATGTGAATTTTGTATGGACAACTCAACAGATCACCGATGATAAGATAAAGAATGCACATTTGGTTACTGCTTTGTAGGATCACACGCTAACTTGGTACATTAAGTATTGCATTGATAATCCTCTTGTGATGCTAGCAGAGACTAAGACAACTTTGAACAAAGAATTTAGTAAGCCTAGATCTGACTCATAGACAACGATTGAATTTAAAGAGATCATGATGAAGGTTGAGGAGACGCCTTGGGATTTTTATCAGAGGTTGAAGTGCCAGATCAGAGAGGCTAGCATGCAGATCATAGATCGTTGGCATTGTGAATGGTTTATCATGTCGCTTCTACCCCATTTGAGGATTGCTCTTCCATAGCAGAAGATAGATACATAGGCAAAAGCCTTGGAGATCGCGATGAGGTTGCATGCATCACCTATTCAGGATACGAATCTAGGGTTACAATAGATCCACTCATAGTTAGCAAGCTTGCACCTAACATTACATATTTTGAAGAAAGACAAGGAGATTAAACCAGAAATGCATGCAGAAGTATGGTGTTTAAAGTGCAAGGGCCATGGGCATGATAAAGATCATTGTCCCGTATACGTGAATTATATTATGGGAGGGGGACCAATTCCCCTGAATCCTGAAGCCCCAGTATGACTGAGCATGGGGGTTGCATTGTGGTGTTCCAATTTTCAAGTCACTAGGAAACATGCGATGGAAAATTTTCATTTACTTCATAATTTCATTCAGGCACCCCATCATTTGTTTTGTAATTTCTGCAAATTTGTGGGCCATGATGAGCACCATTGTCGAAGATATGAGTTGATGATGGAAAGAAGCCCTATGTATCATATGCAAGCAGAAACTTGGCATCTAGATCAAGGCGTCAGAGGAGTGCGTGGAGGTTATCAAGGTCGAGGACAGAGCTGAGGAGGAGGAGGACCTAGTATAGGTCGCAGTCAGATTATCTGCTACAACTACGAACAGTCGGGGCACTATGCGCGAGAATGCTAGAATCCTACACACTTGTCATTTCAATATTGGAGACAATTTGACCATACTATAGAAGAATTCTCAGTGCTAATAGCTAAAATGCAAGCGAAGAAAACGTAGCCTCAGCAGCCAATGCAGAATTCACAAATGATGAGGGTTGAGCCCTACAAATAAGATCAAAGAATTAATATTGTGCTAGGAAGTGGAATGACGACTAGTGTTGATAAAGGTAACTAGCCTGAGGAAGAGGGATGGGTCTACAAAGTGCCAAAGAAATAAGTCGGCTTTGATCTGGATCGCGCTAAGGAAACTTTTATAGAAGCCAAGAAGAGCTTTGCGGAGGCCTCCACCTTAGGAAGTTAAGGCAAGATACAAGAACTCAACACGCCTACAAATGTTGATCCTTCTATACTAACTACGTTTTTGGAGACCTGCATGAAACTGTTGTGTGATAGCATGGTCGTGGAAGGCCTACAGGAATTAATAAATAAATATGCCAACAAGGAAAAGGCCCCTCATGAAAATCATGTAGTCAGAAATATTGGCAAGCATAAGGCATGAGCATGGTGAGAGATGAGGGTAACAACACAAATAGGTGATTATGAGATGGACTAGGTCATCTTGTATCTCGGGTGTGATGTGAATGTTTTACTGAAACATACATGGGAAAGGATGGGGAGACCTGAGCTGTAGTGGTCTATAATTCATCTTAGGATGGTGAACCAGTAAAAAATCATCCCTATGGGATGACTATATGGGGTAAAGGTGGATATCGAAGGTGCGAGTGTGGTGGCAGACTTTGAAGTTATAGAAATTGTCCATGACAGTAATCCTTACCCTACACTTTTGTGAATCGATTGGGTTATTGATATGAATGGGGTCATTAATTTGAAGAAAATAATGATTTCATTTGAAGGAAGTCACTTAGGGTTATAGTGCCACTGGACCCTGCAGAATAGGCGCACTATACTGAACCAGTCCACGATTATGAAGAAAGTGATGATGACCTAGATCAAATCTACAAGATAACAACATGAGATTAGGATTCAACCAATTTGATGGTAGATGGGTGGATTTCATGGCACCAGGAGAGTTCCTACACCTCTGATTCAGACGAGGAGTTAAAGCATTGGCAAAATCGCTTACATGAAGTTTCTACATTGTGATGCAATATGATGACAAAGTCATTGTGCTGTGTTTCGTCGGAGGTAAGAAAATCACCTTATTATGATGGTTTAACTAATGTAGCTCTATTTTTAGATGAATTTGAGCATGAAGTCCCTGAGGACCACTACTTCCAAGCATTAGAGTTGGTAATATGTGCTACACCGACACGATGGTGGGCTATGCATAAGGATAGTTTTGTTGGATGGCAAGATTACAAAAGAATGATGAAGCTATGGTTTGGGTGTACTAATACCAGAATGACTAAGAAGTATAATGGAAAGGATGATCCACATGATCACCTGTCAAAATGGACTAAGGAATGGGGGATAAAACCATAGCCCAAATGGGTGCACATATTTAATCATACCTTGGATACGATCCCCATGAACTGGTATCTTGAAATGGAGCTTCACTAGGCCACTATGGAATGGGATGCCTTGAAGGAAGGGTTCTTATTGACTTTCAATTTTGAATATGGGTTTGCAAGTATCAATGAAGCACTGGAAGATATTAAAGTGGTAATCTTCAAAAAAATAAAGGAACCTATGGAATGGACCCAACCAGACTAAAGCACCTAGTTGCGCCACACCTTGGAATGCTATGACGTGACCGCTAAAGAGGAAGAAGAAGACCTAAGGAACCTCAATATTCCAGAGGGAGAAGGGCATCGTGAAGTCCAAGGACCACAAATAGAAAACCCAAACATCTCTGCACCTTTGAAAACAAAACAAGTAAATATTGGCACTGAAGAAGAACCAAAGTTCACAAAAATCAGAGATTACTAAGACGAAGCCATAGTAGATAAAGATGTTGAATTACTTTGTGAATATCGAGATCTCTTCCCCACTAGGTTTTCAAATTTAAAGGGCATAAGAAGCGATTTGGGCATTATGAAGATCACATTGAAGCCGGACGCGAAGCCTATTAAACAGAGGCCTTATCACCTTAATCCTAAGTATAAAGAAAGGGTTCGCCAAGAGCTGGATAAAATGTTGGAGGTAGGTATCATAGAGCCTATTGAAGAATCCAATTGGGCGAGTCCGATGGTGGTTCAAGAGAAGAAACAAAAAGGAAAAATAAGGATCTGCGTAGATCTTCAGAAGCTTAGCGATGCATGTGTCCACAATCCATTTCTAATGTCATTTACATATGAAGTTTTAGACAATGTTGGAGGGAAGGATGCCTATTCCTCTATTGACGGGTTTTTAGGGTATCATCAAATCAATATCGTGCCAGAGGACAGGAGTAAAAGAAACTTCACGATGGAGTGGGGTTGTTTTTAGTGCACTGTGATGCCATTTGGACTAAAGAATGTGCATGCAATATTTTCTCGTGTAGTTATAGGAGTGTTCAAGGAGTTCATTCATAAGTTTCTAGAAGTGTACTTTGATGACTGGACAGTGTTTGGATTAGTGAAGCACCATATAGTGAGTCTATGCCTAATGCTGGATACATGTCATAGACACCAAATAGTGTTGAATTTGAAAAAATGCATATTTTGTGTTCCTTTCGGTATCTTGTTGGGCCATGTTGTGTGCAAGAAAGGGTTGATGGTGAACATTGCAAAGATTATGGTAATTGTGAACTTGGAGGCCTCTAGGAACGACAAGCAGTTGCCCACAATGCTAGGACATACAGGATACTATAGAAAATTTATCAAAGCTTATGTTCAAATTACTATGTCCATGGAGAAACTTCTAAAGAAGGATGTGACATTCTATTGGGATGAAGAATGTCAGTGCAACTTAGATGTGTTGAAAGAAAAGATGGTGACCACGTTGATCATGATTTTCCCTAATTGGAAAAATGAGTTTCATGTACATGTGGATGGTTCTTCGGTGAAGGAGAACTAGACCATCCTATCATCTTCATAAGTAGGAAGTTATCAAAGGCCATGAAAAATTATTCAACGACTGAGCACAAAGGGCTAGCCATAGTCTACGCACTACAAAAATTCAGGCATTATCTGTTAGGAGGGCATTTCAAGATGTATACAGATCATTCTGCCTTGAAATACCTAATCAACAAGCCTATGTTGTTGGGGAAGGGGCAGAATTTGTTGATGGTTGTTATTATTTCAGGAGTATGACTTTGAAGTCATTGTCACGTTGGGGAGGTTGAAAGCGGGCCCTGCCAATTTGTCGCGAATTGAAACTGGCGAAGAACCTAGTAATTTGGAGGAAGGGTTTCTAGATGCGCAACTCTTTGGGGTGTGCGTAGCAGATGACCATTTTGTAGACATTATTCACTACGAGGATGGTGCCAGAAGGATACAGAAGTCATCAGAGGAAGGAATTAGTAGTACGCACAACCGAATTTTGAATCATTGTGGGACATTTGTACAAAATGGGTGCCAATGAAATATTACGAAGATATGTGCTAGACTTTGAACGTGATACAATTCTCACCGAGGCTCATGGGGGAGCTGCAGGAGGCCATTATGCAAGCAAAGCAAATGTGTAGAAAATTTTCCACACATGTCTATGGTGGCCAACATTTTACAAGGATTCCAAGGCATACTGTAAGGTGTGTGATGCCTATCAAAGAACTAATAGACCATTGCGAAGAGATGAGCTACCACTACACCCTCAGGTATCTTTGAAACCCTTTGAGAAGTGTGTAATTGATTTTATTGGGCCAATTCAGCCGCTTTGAAAGAAAACGAGTGCATGTTAAATTATCATTGCAATAGAATATCTAACCAGATGGGTGGAAGCACAACACGCCAAGGATTGTACAGGGGCTACGACTGCAAAATTCTTGTTCAAGTATGTCTTAACAAGGCTTGGATGCCTGAAAGTGTTGATGAGTGACATGGGTATGGACTTTTTGAATGAATCAATCAGCACGTTGACTGAGGAGTTCCAAGTCTACCATTAGAAGAGTACACCATATCACCTGCCGACAAATCGAACTGTCGAAGCCTTTAACAATATTTTGGAGAATGCGTTGATGAAGATCTGCGACACGCAATGGAATGACCAAGATGTACACGTACCTGCAGTCCTATGGGCTTATAGGACTACTTGTAAGAAGTTGACAGGAAAATTGTCGTTCAGATTGTTCTATGGGGTCGAAGCCATGATGCCGATGGAATACATTATGCCTAGTCTATGCATAGCAGCTTTGACAAATATGGTGGATCGCGAGGCCTTGGAAGAACAGCTTGTGCATCTCATGAAGATTGAAGAAGACCGATTTTTGGTAGGATTCCATCAACAAGTATAGAAGGAACGTGAAAAATCATGGCATGATCGCCATATCAAGCTTCACACATTCCAGGTAAACGATCTTGTCCTATTATATGATAGAAAGTTCACTAAATTTTCAGGTAAATTCCAAATGCATTGGTTAGGGCCATATATTGTCAAAGAAATTACAGATGGTAGCGCATTTCAGCTCATAAAGCTGAATCAGGAACCCTTCCCAAGAAGAGTGAATGGAAGCAGGTTGAAGTTGTATACAAGGGATCCTGCACAATGACTATATGGCAACAGGATAGTCTTAGGGCTCCAGGCAGTTGCAAGGGAGTGTCGGACTATAAGCTACACTACCCAACTTGAAGGAAAGGGCAGTGAGCATGCTACACTAAGAGTGATGAAGACATAGCAAATGAAGTTGTGCTTAAGACGCTACGCCATGGGAGAAGATATTCTGTAGCCTAGCAGGAATATGACCGTTAGAGTTACTATTCATGATGGGACAACCCAAGAGTGGTTAGGAGGAGTGGGGTGGTAGCAATTAAGGAAAAAATATTTGAATATATACCACCAAAACAACATTTATTATCAAAATTTGCAGGGAACGGTTAAACTTGAATTCAAAACTCCCTATAAATTACGCATTACGGTCCAACAGAGAACACTTTGTGCTCTAAAACCTGGTGAATTTTGTTGTCTATCGCCTATGAGCCGAGTGTTCTGGGAAGACTTCCTATCACTAAAAAATTGTTCTCCCATAGCCCAAGAGTTATTTATGGAGAGAATTAATGCCACTAACCCCGCCAAAGCCTTGAGTTTGGGAGCCATTGTGTCTGACACGCCAGGACCGGAATTGTCTAGTGTAGAGGCTATGCCTACAGTGCCCATAACGCCAAGGTTACCTAGGCCAAAACAGACTATGACTAAGGAAAATCAACTAGCCGCAAAGGAAAAATCGAAGAAGCCGGTGTCGATGCACGTGTCACCGAGGAAGCATACCAAAACACAGGCAAAGCAGAAAAAGGATAAGAAGCCAAAAAAAGTAGTGGGCCTAGAGGAGGAAGAATTCCAGGGAATGGAAGATATTAATGCCCAAGGAGTGGAGCCTATGTTGAGTTTGCCTGAGTATATCCCTCCGCGCAAGGGAAAATCTAAGGTCACGAAGGATCCCGATACAGGAAAATTTTTATTGTCAACACCTTTGTTGCCTCAGAAAGTTGTATTCAAGAGTCCTAGGCTAGCACACATTCCATGTCTCAAAATGGAATATTGGGACCTTGTGGACCACACAAAGTTTCCACACTTGGTGACTCACAAGCACATGCAGAAAATCTACTTTGAAGACACGGGGGTTACAAATTTGGAGCCCATGAAGTGGGTGCGCAACGTTGAGTAATAAGGGTTGCTCAATCTATTGTTGGTGCCACATTATCACCGCACCCCCATTAATATGGTCTGTGTGCGCCAGGGAAAATTTTAAGAACCACCCTAAATTTATATGAATAATAAATGGACTAATCCCCATGATGCATAGGAAAAATGGGAGGTGATTTTATCAATAATATAATATGTATATATAATTTTTTTGGCGAATCTCTCACCAGATTATATTATCGTGTACAGTGATGGAGAATCTTTCAATGAATTATAAAATCTTGTAAGATCTTGGCAAATCTTTTACTGAATAATAAAACATTATGAAGTCTTGGCGAATGTTTTGTTAAAGTATGAAAACATATATGATAATAAGAAAACATATTCATTAAATTGTAATATACTAACATACATGCTTGGAAAAAAGAAACACAATTTTCTCTTCCTACAAACAATGTTCCAAGTTTCAGTGGCCGTGTTTGTCAAGGTTCTTACAATACACTTTCATATCCTTCTAGTAGTTTTGATAATATTCCACAACAAAGTTCTTGTAGGTGTTGATATTGACAACGAGTTGTGTTAAGGTAGGAGAGATTAATATTTTCTCTACAACTTTTGTCAAGCTACCACTTTTTTCAAATTATCAAATTTCTTTCTTATTCCATAGACTCCAACTGTGAGATAAAAAAAACACATCAAGTTTGTTTACCCCAACACACCAACAAGTAGCAAGCCCCAACTATATTATATAAGTATTAGGTATCCCAAAGGCTTGAAGGGGATCTAATTGAAAGAAGTGACCATTGTGAGAATCCTTCCAATCAATATGTGAATATATAAATGTAGATTTATTATTATTTTAATTGGAAATCTTCAATTAAATAATAAAATTTAATTATGTCTCTCCCAATCTAAATTTCTTATTAGCATAATTCACTACCCTCATAGGTCTCCCATTTTTTAACAGTGTTGTAACATGTAGATTAATTTCCTTTTTGGTGAACAATCTCCACCTTTTAGGAAAATATGGTGCAATGGCTCCAACCTCTACAGATCATTAGGACAAACTAAGAATAGCACAAAAGATGAAAGGTTGTACAAACCAGCTTATTTTTCAAACAACTAATCCAACATCACTACCTAACTTTTTCATGAAGATATCATATTGAGAAAAAATGGTGAGAAATATTCTGCGAAGGTGATGCGGAAAGAGTGATAAGGTTTCATTGTTTTAATTTTTTTTGTTAAATGAGAAAAAGTTAAAAACCAATATTAATGGAGATATTGGTATTTTTTACTAAATTTTTTGAAGTGACTAAATGTAGCTTTAACCATTCACCTTAAGATGTTTTTACAATATAATTTCCTAAGTCTATTTAATATCTTCATTATCATAAAAACCAACCTATATCCATCTTAACTCCACATCTACCACTCTTAGGGGGATGAAATCTATTTATCTCTCTGAGCAATTGGTAGACCCAGAATTAACATGGATCTAAGATGATAGAATTTCCCCTTTAAATAGTCTATGCTCACATGAATACCATGGTATTGCCATGGGTCAATACCATGGGTTATCATAAACCTGGAGCTTAAAAATTACTATTAGTAATTTATAAAAATTAATAAAATTAATAATTGATTTTTATTTTATTTTTTATTTTAACCAAGTTGAAATGTTTAACATACATTAAATTACAACATCCATTTTTACTCTTGATCCACCAAGCCCCGAGAGGGATCAATTATTTTATTTTTTCAAACTATGCTAGTTTGGATATCACGATATTTGATCCCTCTCAAGGCTTAGTAGATCTAGAGTAAAGATGGATCTATTCTCCATTTAAATAGGCTACATTCCACGTGAATACCATGGGTCAATACCATGTGCCATTTTTTATTTTATTAATACTAATATTAGGGTTAATAATGTTTTTTTACATGGTATTAATAATTATCTAGCCCATGGTATTTGGCCCATTGGTTTCACCTAAATATAACGCATTTTGAGCGTTCGTAAATATAAGGTGACTTATGGAGTAAAAAAAAAAAATGTTTTATTTGTTTACCATACCTCTCATTTATTTATATTTTTATTAATTTACCATGCCTCTTTTACAAATATGGTATTTGGCCCATAGGATTCACTTAAATAAAACCTATTTTTTGAGCCTTCATAAATAGAAAGAGGGTTATGGACTAAATATAAAAAGAGGTTTATTTATTTACCATGCCCCCACTTTATTTATATTTTTATTTGTTTACACCCTTGCATGTATATAAGGTGACTTATGGAGTAAATATAAAAAATGTTTTATTTATTTACCATACCTCTCATTTATTTTTATTTTTATTGATTTACCATACCTCTTTTATAAATATGGTATTTGGCCCATTGGATTCACTTAAATAAAACCTATTCTTGAAAATTAGGGTGAATGGAAGGTTGTAACTCCTAATTTCAAGGGCTAAATTTACCTTTTTTACCCTCTCCCTTAAAATAAGGTGGGTTGTTTGAGGTGATTTGTAAAAATGTATTATGATACAAAATATCCACCCACTAAAACTTTAAAACCCCTTAATTTCGCCTAAGGGCAAACATTCGCCCCTCAAATTTTCCATGGTGTGCACCAACTCCTCGCATTGGTGCATGATGGGTGCCTATGGCTAGGAGAGTCTATCCCTATCACTGACATGTTGATCCATAAGATCAGTTACCCTACAAAGGCGTGAACCTTGCTAAGGAGTTTGGAGGAAAAACTGGAGAGAAAGAGTTGGAAGATAAAATGAAGAAGGAGTTTGGTCTGAGAAAAAAGTCATGCAGGTACTCTATCACCTCCATATCAGACTCGGTATTACAACTGGCTTCCCAGATTCTAGCAAGAAAGGTAATGAGAAAATGTCACGCGGATGAAGTTCCGACCCTGGTCATATCACTCGCATATCAGTGCACGAAGGGGGTTCAGTACAACTCGGCCAAGTATCTATGTTAGGAGTGCCTTGCGAACTGTCGTGAGGCCCGGAACGAGAGTAGGCCATTTCATTACACCTGGCTATTGTTTTCAATTGTTTTGGTTTCCTCGAAGTTGTCGGAGGATAGCCAATTTCCTCCACACAAAGAAGAATTGCCTAAGGCGAAGCGGTTTGCCTCATTATGGGCCTCAAAATATCTAGAATGCGTTAAGGAGACAAAGATATTTTTGGTGCTGATGGAGATGGATATGCATATGGCGGTCAACCAATGGCCGAGGTTGTCTCCCACCTTGTATGCATAACTACCGGCTTATAAAGAATTCAAAGCTAATTTTCATAGGGTCTCGATCAAAGTGCGCAAAGACCCTCAGCATAAATGGCACTCATTGCCTTATATGGTGATGGATACAATATCCAGGAAGTTGTGGAACATTGTCCACATAAATGGTTCATGCCTACAGAGTTGGATGCAAGAACGAGCATAGGCACAGAATGCTCTGCTGCGCAGAAGCGGAAGGATGCCGCTAAGGAAGTTGCGCGCACATTAGCTACACAAAAGAAGAAGGAGGCTACTATGGTAGCTACAGAGAAGGCTCACATGGAGAAGGAGCGTTTTGACAAAGTGCATGTAGAACGTGAACAAAAGGACACAGAAGACAGTGAAAAGTATCCTTGCCACCACACTGATGAGAAAGAGATGTCAGGGAAAGGAGGAGGTGGACGTGAGGAGCAAACCACTCCATTCATCTTGAAGAAGTGCATGCAAGAGCAGCAAGGTGGGCAGTGAAAGAAATAGAAGTCTAATATTTAGATACATGTTGATCCCATGATGCTGACAGAGCGCGATCTCGATGATAAAAAACGACAAAATTCAGGACACAATGATAGAGGTGTTGCAACAATTCGAGCAGCAATACATGCAGATGCTCGGGAGTGTCCAAAACGATCTACGTGAGCTGTAGATCTAGGAAAATAGAATTCAAGCAGATGTCAGGAAGGGGAGTGGTGTGCAAGCCAGACTAACATGGGGAAAGAGTGTAGTCGCAGAGATGGACTGATCGCAGGACGTCAAAGTATTTCCTTTACCTAAAGGGTCAATTCGCGTGGAGTCGCATGAGCATCACACAATGCTTCACAAAGTGAAATACATGGGACTGAACCTTTCCGCACTACCATTGGAGTCCCTTCATGCACTACATGAGGGGGTCGTTGACGAGCTACAAATCAGAGAACAACGCACACTCACTCTCGTCAATGAGTTCAAAGTCAACAATCAACAACTATTAATAGAAAAGACTCAAGGCCTGAAGGAGCAGGAGGAGTTGTGAACATAACAATAGAACCTAGTCACAACGATCAAGAAGGCCTGTAAAATCTGTACCTAATTTGGGTATTCTTGATGATGTAGAGGCATCAGCCAAGGTAAGGAAATTGGTTGTTGCAGTGCGCACTTCAAAGGAGAAGGTCGAGAAGGTTACTTTCAACCTCAGGGTGCAGATAGCTGAGTTGTAGCTAAAATTGCAGTTGATCACACCATTGGAGGTTTGGGAAAAAAGGAACGCAATGATTAAAGAATCCATGGCTTGGCTAGATGTTGTTGTTCAAGGGTGAGATAAGCTCTTCACTCAGGCACTGGGCCTGTAGGATACACTGGAGGAGGATACTACGCTGCAACAGTTGAGCACAGAACTTAGGGAAGTGTAGGAATAGTATGATGAAATCAGCATGACAGCATGAATGTTGGCGCAAGTCCAGTGTTTCGCGCACTTACAGGAAGGTAAGGAAATTTTTTTGGACATTCAGGAATTGTAGAAGAAGAATTCTATGCTTAGCACATGACTTGAGCCCTGGATAGAGGAAGCCAGCTAGTTCTCACAGACCATTCTTGAGAAGCTGAAGGATATGCAGTAGATAGAGAGGACTATGCAGTTGGAAGTAGAGGGACCAACCACAAAGAAATTGGTCCAGAAGGTGTAGTAAGTAGTGAATCAGAGTACAATGGAGCTACAAGCATTGGCCAAGGCATTCAGTGAACTCTGTGAGAAAGTAGAACAACTAGCTGAGTGACTCGAGGGCGAGTCACAATATTTGTGTTGGGGGCCTGTTGGGATGGGGTCCCCTGGGGCAGAATGGAATTAATTAGTCATTTTTTATATACAATTTTGTAAAATATGTAAAGTCTCAACGATTGGTGGAAGTGAAGTGTGTAGATGAATGAGAGTCAAAGGGGCTTAGCCCCTTGTTTTAAGTAAAGCTTTGAGTTAGTTTTGAGATTCACCCATGGTTCGTGGACCATGACATTGTATGGAAAATTCTATACATAGTGGGTCTTAGCGAGAGAAAGAAGTAACTTAGATAGAGAATTGAGTTCATTGAAGAGTCTTAGGCAGGAGCTAAGGCAGGAAGGCTCTGCTTCCTATGCTTAGGTAGAGAAAGGAAGGCTCCACAACTGAGTATGCGGAGGCCTAGGTAGAGTCCGTAGCTGAGTGCATGGACCCCTATAGCTGTGTGTGTAGGGAAGTTTGAGTCTGTAATCAGTGAATTGAAGATCAATAAAGAAAGTTTTCTAGAAAATTACTGATTATTTCTGTGATCTCTGTTAATGTTATATGCTGTAGATAAATGGCATGTTTTGTGAATTACTAATTAAATGCTACGCAAATTTATTGAATTTATCTTACTAATATATTAAATGAATTCTTAGTGACTTCCGTGAAGATTGTGGTGATTTCTCTTATGTTTTCTAATGAATTGAGTAGATTTGCGCGAACTCCAATTTAGGATTTCTTTTTGATGTGCGTAAGTAAGAGAATCGATGTTTAAAGGTCTGCAAGGATTGATCGTAGGCCCTCGCAAAGGTCTAAAGGCCGCTTTAATTGAGTTGCAGTAGCGTTCCCTAGGAGTTTATCTATCTGCGCGAAGGTAGATCCAAGGTGCTAGAAGACATCACACTAGCCTCTAGATGCAGAAACTTGGTTCTTGCATCCCCCCATACTACTTCGGGTGAGAATACAACCTGCACTACGCAGGTTGTTGCCGAAAGGGCCAGTAGTGTGAAGCTTTGTTGGTTGGCACAACTAACTCTGAACCTATGTTAGGACCCTCTGAGCCAACAATATGAGTTGAACATCCTAAATCGATATACCAAGCTTCACTTTCCTCATTATGTGACATCAAACTTAATATGAATAACTTCTCATTCTTATTTTCTTCAACAATATTATTTACACCTTCATGTTAAAAATCACACAAATTTGAATAACAATGTTTGTCAACATGACCAAATTTATGATAAAATAGCAATATACTTGTCTTTCTAGAAATCCATCTCTTTGCTCGTCTGCTTCCACCGAATCCTTCTTTGCTTCTTTTTGTTAACTAATTTGGACTTCTTCCTCTACCTCTTGAAGTGGATGTATTTCCCTATAAAATTTATTGATATTTATTTTAATTCCAAAATCCTTGATTGTGAAATTACCCTCTGCTTCTTCCTTGTCCTCTATACCTTGTGGAAAAATCATTATTCATGTTCTCACTTGAAGTAATCTCTTCAATAACTAGTAGATAACCACTGAATTCATCAATTCTCATTACACTTAGATATTTGGAGACCATATATTAGTGACAACCATTTCAAATTCTAGCACAAGCCTCCTTAAAATCGTCTCAAGAACCCTTTTTTCGGGAACTTCTTCAATTAATGTTTCCATTTGATTAGCAAGATCCTATATATTTGTGATATAATCATTCAGTAATTTATTACATTGCATCTTGGAATTTTCAAACATAATCCTTAATGATTGTAATTTAGTTCTTTTTTCTCCTTCATATGTGTTCTTTAATATACTCCATGCGTATGTAAAATATTGTGCTACACTAGTTCTCAGAAATATGAATTCATCAATTGTAATATCTATCAAAGAAAGTTCTTCCTTATCCTTGTTTATAAGCTCCTTTAAAAAAAATTGCTTCAACATCCAATGCTTTGTACTCTTCATCGAAATAACATACCTGGCAAATACAAGTTCCCATAAATCTTTATTTATAAATATGGGTTGCATTATCTTGCTCCAATAAAAATAATTTATGCTTTTGAGTTTTGGTAGCATAATATGTGTATCACCATTGAAAAAGTGAAAAAGAAAATATGTCAAATAAACACCAGTGGTCCCACTCAACCCAGGACAAGAACAAGTATCCCCAAATCTTTTGCTCAACCTCCACCAAGAATATTTTCTTAATTTGGTTGGTGCAATGAGAGATAAAAAGCCCAAATTTTCAAATAACTACAAGAATATTTTCATAATATTCTCTTAATATGTCCCTTTAAAAGTCTTAGAACCCTTTATCAACTTCTTTCCCAAGTCCAAAAATGATAGAAATCCTTTGATTACAATAATAATAGAATGCAAGGTATAAAATAACCTTTGATTATAATAATAATATAATTGACCATGTTACTCCAAAGTTTGTATTCTACCCTCCAATTTGTATGGTATAGATCTGGGTTCAACTCACAATAGATGCATCAACCATAGTGGACACTTTTCTATGGATGGATTGTATTCAATGTACTCAATTTCTCTCTTTCCATGAACTTAGATGGAAGGAAGTATTAATTTGCATCCTATTTTTATAAAGGCCTTTAAATGGTCATAGGAGACTATCATTCATTGTAGTGTCCTCCAATTCCTCTTATATTTCTAGCTACAAACAAATACCTTACATTTCAAACCATACCACTACAAACTTGACATTCTTAAGATGTCAGAGAATTTTTGTTGTGTCAATATGTGTCCATACACTAAGCCATACACAGGGTTATACGTTGTGTCAAAATTTCCAATAGTAATCTAACTATATGATAAGCCACATAAGAAACTATTCAGCCGAGCATCTATATAAAAGTTAGTAGCAGCGAGTTACACTCTCTCAATGTAGTTCTAATCTCAAATGAAGAAACCAAAACCAACATTAATGGAGCAAACCAAAATTCTAATAATATAATACACCTGCTCAAATAATTTTCATTTATAATATCAATATTTATACATGTGGGAGAGATAATGGATGAATCAATTAATGCTTACAATCGCTCAACAACCTCTATGCAATTCACTCAACCATATTTTCTTTATCTCAAATTATATCTTTGAGATATAACAAACCAACAATAATTAGATCTAGAATATTAAAAATGTATCATTATTCCAACACATTGGTGCAACTTTTCAAAAGAAAAGAATCTGAAATAGGCTTATAAGCACTTGTTGGACACTTCTATTTGGTCAATAATTTGAGGATGATATGTAATGCTCATCCTTAATTGTGTACCTTGAATATTAAATAGCTCTTTCGAAAATTTTCGTGTGAATCTGAGGTCTTGGTTTGAGAGAATGGAAATGTGACAATGTGTATACCATGTATCTCAAAGATATGATCCACGAAGTCTTGAGAAACTAAGAAAGAGGTGAAGGGATGAGCTATGGAACAAATATGAGCTTCTTTTGAAAGATGACAAACAACCATCACAATGAATAATTTGTTACCCTCTTTTGGGAGACACACAATATAATCCATTGAGATATTAGTCCAAGTCTATGTTATGTTTGGTAGTGGTTGTAGTTCCCCTAACATATTCATGATCTCTCTCTTGTTTCTTTGTTAAATTTCATAGGATGCTACAAAATCCTAGATATATAATTTCTTTCCTGCTCAAAAGACTAAGAAATTATTTATTTCATAGGTTTTATGAAAGGTAGGGTGACTTGCTATTAGTCATGGATGTAGCTCCTCTAAGACTCATTGTTTTAAGGTTGATTCAGTTGCTAGAAAAATATGCATATTATACCACATTGTATCTCTTTTCCATCTATAACCTTTAGGTGGGTTGGAATCTACCTGAAGTTGTTAGCTTTGTTCACTTAGGGTATTATTTTCCAATCATTCCCTACAGTATTTCTCAAGTTATCCTAGACTTGGTAGAGATAAGGAAATGAGTGATCCATCATCCTCAAACTGGCTTGATAGAGTGTCAACCACAACATTTTATTTACCCTTCTTATATAAATCTCTTAATCACACTCTCACATCTTTGTGACCCAATTATGTTGATTTGGTGAAGGAAACAATTGTTCAAGGAAGTACTTTATACTAAGTGTAGAAATTTTGCAAATTCTCTACAAATCTTTCCCTGAGACCTATGTAGAAAATATGATCTGTAGGTTAACCTGATAATGCAATATAAATCAAAGAAGAATACTATAACCTACTTCTACTATCAACTTGCAGAAGCTTAAAGATCAAGCTAAACAATATAACTAGAAGAAGAAGAATCAATCACACAATACACATGTGAATATTTTGGGGAAAGCCTCAGCTAAAAACCCCACTATTTGTATTATCATACAAGGTGGAAATACATAGGAATTATACAAAGCCTTAGCTCTCACAGCTAGCTAGCTCTCAATACAATCCTCACAGATGCTCACAGGAAGTTAATGTTTCTCTCAAGCCTTCTCCTCTGCCCTCCAAGCTCATATTTCCTTGCTCAGTACCTATGGGATGATCTCCTTAACCCAAGTGGAAAAACTCGATCTACCAAGTGGATGATCTCCTGATCTCACACATTGTCATAACTGCGCAATCCTCAAGGAATTTCCTTCTGCACGCATGAGTTTTCTTTATAGGAAAACATGTGCAACTCATAGTACACTATCCTTGACTTTAATCTCAAATGGGTCTTTCTCAGAATAGACATGCATGAGTTTTTGATGAGGGAATCTTTAGTTAGCTAGAGTACACCAGTTGAATGCATGCATGCGTCAACATACTATTAACTCTCTATTAGTTCCTCAAACAATTTGGAACTAATTTAACTGAACTTAACTCAGTAAACTGAGTTAACTAATTACAACTCAAATATAACTCAATCTTATCTCCTTAATTTAAGGGATAACTCTTGCATGACTTCAGAAAGACTTCTAACTTGAATTTCTCCAACTAACTAAGTCAAATTAACTTAATTAATTATTTCCAAGTAGCTGTTAAGACTAAATTCGATTTTCATTCACAATTTTAATTCAAGGACAAATTAAAATTGGAATATTATTGTTGCCACATTTCAACACTAATATGGTAATTTTTGATGTGGAAATGCCTCCCTATGAGATATGGATGCTAGGTATCCACTATATGGAAGGATAAGCGTCATTTCCTTTTTATATGTGGATTTTCCCAATTTGCAACCACACAACTACTTACTAGTAAATGACAAGTGACATATTTCTTGCATAATTAATGCTTCAATACCTTTTCTTGAGGCATTACAATCCATATTAAAAGTCTTGTTAAAATCAAACATTTTTAATATCTGAGTAGTCACATGGCATCCTTTAAAGCAACAAAGGCCTATTCTACTACCTCACTCCAAACAAGGACATTATTTTTAAGGAGTAAAGTTAGGGGATTTGTAGCTTTGTCATAAGTTTTTTCACATTTCCTATAGTAGCCTATAAAGCCTAAGAATCCCAATCATATTTTCAACGTTTTGTGATGACACTAATCTTACATAGTTTCTACTTTCTTGGGTTCGACTTGTACTCCATCCTAAATTACAATGTGACTCAAATATGTAACCTTGGAAACCCCGAAAGCACATTTGGAGTGCTTCAAGAATAATTAGTTATTTATCAAGAGTTTAAATAACTTATTAATGCACTCTATATGTGATTTCCGTGATTTATTATAAATCAAGATATCATCAAAAAATACCAACACAAAATTGCATGGGAAGGGATTGGAAATATTCTTCATGAGGTTATGGAAAGTGGATGGACCATTACAAACATTGAAATGCATCACTAGAAATCATACTGAGCTTCATGTGTCCAAAATGTTATCTTATGCATGTCTATCTCTTTCATCCTAATCTTGAAAAGAGATCAAGCTCAGTGAAAAGTTTATATCTATGACATTCATCGAGTAAATCATCAAGAAATAGGATAGGACATTTTTCCTTAATCATCAACTTACAAAGAACCCTAAAATAAAGACACATGCACCTAGTTCCTTCCTCTTTAACACCATGACTATTGGTGATGAGTAAGGGCTTGTACAAATACATATGATGCCTACCTCAAATTGTTCCTAAATTATCTTTTTCTATTTCATTCTTTTGTGCAAAATGTTGTTAATAAGGACATACATTTAATGGTTAACTTTCTTGAATGAGGGGAATACCATGGTCATACTCTCCATTATAAGGAGCTAAATCCTTAGGTGTCTCAAAGAAATAACGATGTCTATGAAGGATTGGCTACATGTCGGGGTGGATTTCTTATGTTATATTTTCCATAAACTATATGGTATTCAATAGAGGAAAAATGCTAGAGTAGCCTTTCTTTAGTAACTTTTCCATACTATGAGAGCTAACTATTTAAGGAGGGTTTGCTTGAAGCACTTAAAGGGTGTGTTCATGACCCTCTTTAGTGAAACTCATATACCATTTCTTCAAATCCATGGTGATTGGTCCCAAAGTGTGTATCCATTCTACTGAAAACATTATATCTTAACCATCCATATTGATGACCAGTTTTGAGCTGATAGTCACCCAATTGGAGTTCGAAATTTTTACATATGCCCCAAAATTTAATCTTACCTCCATTAGTGAATGATTTAGAAGTTATATGTAGAGTAGATTGTCTTATTATTTTTGGTATCTATGTCTTCGATCACGGCCGATGTCGTCATATCAATTTGCAACATTTTTTGTTCTTTGAAATTATGACCTAGCACATATTTTTCATCACAATTATAGTAGAGTACACATCTTTGGCAGTCTACAATTTATACTAGGTATCAAATTTTTACTTTTAAGTGATGAGTAGGGGTTGTGTTGGGGAAATTAACCTATGGAGGGTGAGTTCCATGAAACGAAGAGGGTTATTTAGTTTTGTCATTGATTACCATGCTTCTAAAGACCCCTGAGGCACTGACAACTAGGTAATGGTAATGTTGGGTAGGAGAAGCCCCGCGTAATGGTCATGGAGTAAAAAGCCCGAAATTTTGGGAAAATATATGGTAAATACTTTGCGAGATGCGTGATTTGTAATAAGTTAAGTCAAAGGGTAGTTCGCCCGAAAATAATGTAAAGAAATGTAAATTGAGTTGCCCCGCCCATGGTTCACGAACCATGGAAAGTTATAAATAGAGCGAGGCTCTATGGTTAGGGGCAGCTAGATTTTTGGATGATGAATGATCTGAATTGTAATGGGTGCATGAGCTAAGGAGTTTTGGAGTGTCTGTAAGTCCGAGTCGAGGGTATTGGGTAGTGGATAGAGGCTCTGCAGTTGTGTGCGCAGAGGCCTGGTAGACTCTGTAGCTATGTGAGTAGACCCCTGCAGTTGAGTGCGCAGGGTAGATCTGTATGTATCAATGATAAGTGGAAATAAATATAAGTTGATTTTGGAAACTCTGTGTTAATCTGAGCTATTGCAGAACTGGTTACTTTATGATTGGTATTTCTAATTGATTCTTTATGTGCATGCTTATGTTTTGGGTTAATGCAAATATGTATCTCTGTTAAATGCGCACACTGGTTATCTTGATTAAATGTTTGCTTAAAGACCCTCATAAGTAAATCTGGTCTATAACAAATCATTAGGTAATTAGTATTGAGAAGTAGCCCTATTTCAAATTTGCGCAGAAGCAAAGCAACGCGAGGCTGCAGAATGGTGCACGAAGCATCCAAACCATATCTAGAAATCCCAAGGGTGCAAAAACCTAGTTCCAACACCCTCCCTTGCTACCTCAGGTGAGACCTCAGTCCGCACTCCGCGACCTGTTGCCGAAAGGGCTGGTAGCTACAACATTTGTTTGGCTAAATAATTCTTCCGAACCTAGGTCAGGCCCATATAAGCCAACAAATGGTTATGTTGCCTGGACCATGATCTGCCATAAGGGATGTCTAATGTAGGAGCGTTGGAACCCTAGAGAGAAAGAATTTAAGGGTTGAAGGGACAGGAACAACAATAGTTCAGAGTACACCAACGTGAAAACCAGAGGTTAAATGATGAGTGTGATCCATCTACCAATATTCAAAGGAGCAGAAAACAAAGATCCAAAACAATTTTGGTTCGTGGTGACATCAGTATGGGACGCACACAAAATTATGGACAATAATATCAGAAAGGCTACTTTAGTTAGCACACTACAGGACTGAGCACTTACATGGTATATAAAGTACTCAAGCAATCACTCAAATGTGGGGACAGCAGAGGTCCGTGCCAAATTAAAGAAAGAATTTAGCTAGCCAAAGTCAGAAAAACAATCGATCATATGGTTCAAGGAGATTGTGATGATACCTGGTGAAACCTCGTGGGATCTGGATCAAAAGCTGAAAAGTACCATCTGCGAAGTGAACATTAAACTGTCGGATGCGCAGCACGGCGCTTGGTTTGTAGTGTCATTGACACCACATTTGAGGATGGCTTTGTCACAACAAAAGATCTCAACCTAGGCTGAAGCATTGGAGACAGCGATGAAGTTGCACGAAACTCTGTTATAGGACCCAGGGTTGGGAGTTCAGCAAATCCAAGCACATATACAAACCCTGTGTTTAGAAATGAAGAAGTTAAAACAAGAATAGGCACCTCAGCCAGAAGCCCGGGAGGAAGTTTAGTGTATAAAGTGTAGAATCTAGGGTCACGATAAAGATCAATGTCTAGTCTTTGCGAACTATGTGGCAGCGGGGTGACCGATGCCATTGTGACTAGAGGTATCGAAAGGCCCAAGCGTGATGCCCACCCTCTGGTGCACGATATGTCAGGGGGGAGGAAAGCATGCCATGGACAACTACCATCTATTACAAAACATG